>CAMZMU010000052.1:68366346-68654141 GCA_947311845.1 Poa pratensis | reverse complement strand
GGTGTTGTTTGTGCATCGGTAGATCAAGGAGGTGAAGTGCCACCCCGCTTGTGACGATCCGTACTACCAGCCGTATCATCAAGGCAAGCGTAATCCCCCCTCTGATGCATATCTTATCCTATGTTTCCGCAAATATTTTCTCCACTATAATATTGCATGCGGTTCCAAATGTCAATTTCTTGGATTAGAGTATCCTATAGTTGCATTAAGTTCCCGATGCCAATACCTGTTTTCCCTCCTATTATCCATAGGTTTGTATTGTTGGCCGAGATACCTACTCTATGCTATGTTGATGCTTAGCCATGCAGTTAATTGCATAGCTATACGATGGATGGTCTGTTGGAAACAGTGTTGAGATGATGATGTTGTGAGGAGAAAATGTGGTGACGGATAATAAAATGCTTAAGGTGGGATGAGAGGCCACTGTGGTTGTGGTGTTTTGTCTCGTTCTCGCCGCCTAGGTGCGAGTTCTATACCTCTTGAACCAAGACTGAGCGTGCAACCATGCGTGAGGCCTATGCATTTGCAGGAACCCTCATAGACTAAATAACTCGAGCGGGGCTAGCCAGGGTCCTCTAGTTCGGGCTTCCATTTGCGCGTGCGTGATGATGGTGATGAACTGAGATGAGGATGTGGTGTTAGGAAAATAAGTGGCCGTGGGGCGGGGTGTTGTGATCCTGGCAGTCCTACCGCCACTGATGATCCTGGAAAGTCCTTAACGAGGGAGAAGTCGACACCGCTCCCACCCAGCCGGCTTTCCAAGGAAGAGAGCTAATGCGCAGGTAATGGGCCGGACGGTACGCGTGGCAAACATTTGTACACCCCTGCAGGGTTAAATCTTTTCGAAAAGCCGTGTCCGCGGTTATGGACGAACTTGGGAAGTGAAGGTAAGATCATAGAATAACTTTAACGGAATGATTAAAAACTGGGTACTAGAGGTACCACTCACAATGCAAGGTGAGCTTCCTCGAGGGTGATTCGGGGAGGTGCCTTTGATGAACAGGTACGTGGTTGATGTTGAGAAGGTGATGAAAGAAAGAGTACTTCTTACCTCTTTTGAAAATACTCTGAATAGTCGATGCCTTTGAGTTATGTTTTCATAAATAAAATCAGCTTTATGCAAAACAACCTATAACTTTGAAAGCCTCATCGAGCATATATTAGCTCTTAATCTTGCGAGTTCGTCGAACTCAACGTCGTTTGTTTTGTTTCAGAGGAGGACTTCACCGACCTCGAAGGTGGGTTCTTTGTGGACGTCGACGAGTAGTCTGGGGTTCCCAGGTGGCAGCTTGGGACATCCTGGAACAGCTGGCGCTGTGATGTTTATCTGTAGGCCTCTTAGGCCATATTTGGATCTTGTTGTTTAGAACAACCTAATTTGCTTCCGCTTGATGTAATGTTGGGTCTGTGACCTCTGGTTGTCATTTGCTATCTTTCTCTATTATAAGAGTTGAACTATATGATTTGTGTCGTAGAGTCTGTGATGTGCCAGTTGTTCCACAAGTCTTGATCTTCTATTATGCTTGATAGTTGTGCCTGTGTTAAGGCATCAATCGGGGTGTTGCGTTGTCTGGATGATGTACCCAGCAACGCCTGCCAAAGGTTTTGGCCGGGGATTGGTAAACCCGTAACCTCCGGTTGTATCGCTTAACCGGTGACACACAGCATCACTGTATAGCAGTCGGGTCGGGGCGCCACAAGTTGGTATCAGAGCAGTACTGCCTGTAGGAAACCCTTCTACTGGTCGATGTTGAGTCTAGTGTTTGTGAAAATATTTTAACCTAAAAATGAGTTGTGAAAACCATCTTAGGATTCTTTTTACTCCTTATCTGGTTACCCTCTAATCTCGGAGCAATCTTACCTCGATTTGATTAAAGGTTTTACTCTCGTCTGTTACTTCAAAATGA
The DNA here is from genome assembly GCA_947311845.1 of Poa pratensis. Lineage (NCBI taxonomy): Eukaryota > Viridiplantae > Streptophyta > Magnoliopsida > Poales > Poaceae > Poa > Poa pratensis. The sequence continues at coordinate 68,652,234 of CAMZMU010000052.1, read as the reverse complement.
TTAGAAACGGGGTGGGTTCGACCTTTAGTGTTATGTGTCCGTTGCTCCCGCTGCGTTGCAATCCCAAATCAACTCAGATGTTTCTACCGAGTTAATCTTTTGATCCTTTCTTTGGGTTTAACCCACGGACTTGAACATAAGGTCCCGGATTGTGCCAACTAGAGTGTGTTAAGTTGTGATTTCTTAACTCTCACTAGTAGCACATGATGCTGATCTTTGACCCAAGTTCTATCTTGTTGTTTTCTTCTCGCAAAGTATTATCGTCCCTAGTCTGTGTACTTGTGTAGACGCTAATGCTATTGTTCGACCATTCGGAGAAAGATACTAACGTGTCATTGTCAAATCTCCAGAATGGCTCGAGGAGGTCGTGGAGGCCGTGGTGGTCGCGGTAACCACAATGATGATGAGGATGATCTGCCGCCACCACCCTCGATGGCTGAGGTCTTGATGGCCATTGAGGAGAACCGTGGGCGCAATGAGCGCTTGCTGGAACAGTTGGTGCAGCAGAATGCACGGAGGAACGAGTGCAACACTCTCACTGAGTTCCTGCGCTCCAGCCACCCACTTTTGCTGATGCTAAGGAGCCACTGGAAGCTGATGATTGGCTTCGTGCTTTGGAGCGCAAGTTCTCCGCGCTTCATGTCCATTGGCGGAGCAAGTCAACTTTGCCACCTATCTCTTGGTTGGTGCTGCTGGCTGTTGGTGGGAAAGCCATGTGGCTTTGTTTCCAGCCAACCATGTCTTCACCTGGGCTGATTCCGCACTGCCTTCCGTGCGAGTACATTCCCCAGCCGATCATGGACTTGAAGAGGAGGGAGTTCCTGGATTTGCAACAGGGACGGATGGACCTCCGCACTTATGGTCGTGAGTTCAACCATCTTCTCGTTACGCCCCAAGGGACGTGACCAATGATGCTGACAAGCAAGAGCTGTTCCGCAAGGGTCTGAATCCGCAGCTCCGCTATGAGTTGTTGCCCTTCAGGTTCCAGACCTATCAGGAGCTGTTCAACCAGGCTTTCACTCTTGAGCAAGGAAGAAAGGAACTTGAAGCTTCCAAGAGGCCCGCACATGGGGCACCAGAGTTCCTCGGGTTCTGAGAGCAAGAAGCGCAGGGTTTGTTCCCTACAGCGCCGTACCTCGTGCTCCCTTCATGCCGAGGGCAGCAGGATATAGGCCACCTCCTCCGCGCCCCACTACTTCGACACTTGGGATAGGCGGAAGTGGGTACCGTCCTATGCTACCTGCTCCACCTGGACTCACTTGCTACACCTGTGGCCAGGCTGGTCACTACTCCAGGGAGTGCCCCCAGAAGGCACCTCTCGCGATAACTCCTGCACGAGCCCCTGCCACTCCAACTGGCAAGGCTGGACCTATTGTGCGTGGTCGCCTGAACCACATCTCTGCTGAAGAAGCTGAAGAGACCCCGGGTTCTCATGGGTGAGTTACGAATCAACGGCAATACAGCTACAGTTTTGTTTGACTCTGGAGCATCGCATTCATTCATATCCATAGCGTTTGCAAAAGACCACAAAATACCGTTCGAGAAAATGAGCCGTCCCTTGGTGATCGCTACTCCTGGTTCCAAATGGCAAACCGATGGGTTACTCCTGAGGTCCAGATTAATATAGGTTCCTTGTCTTTTCCTTATGCCTTGGTAGCCTGAAGTCCAAAGGCATTGATGTCATACTGGGCATGAACTGGCTAGCTAAATATCAGGCTAATCTTGACTGTGCTGCCAAGACCATTACTGACCGCTCCTTCCGGTGACATTGTGGAGTATTGGCCTGCAACATCAATACCTCCGTCCGCCATCGTACCCCGCTCACCTGAGATTCTCCTTTGCTTTATGGAAGGCGAATCCCCTCCGGAAATCCAGGACATACACGTGGTGTGTGACTTCCCGGATGTGTTCCCGGAAGAATTACCTGGCATGCCTCCTGACCGAAGTGTGGAGTTTGTCATAGAGCTACTTCCCGGTACCGCTCCAATTTCCAAGAAGCCCTACCGTATGCCGGTGGAAGAGTTGGCTCTGTTGAAAGAGCAAATTGATCAGCTGTTAGCTAAGGAGTTCATCCAGCCTAGCAGTTCACCTTGGGGTTGTCCGGTACTCTTTGTCAAGAAGAGGGATTCTACCGTGCCTCGTCTTGTCTCTGACTATCGACCGTTGAATGCGGTGACAATCAAGAACAAGTATCCTATTCCTCGCATCAATGATTGTTGGATCAGTTAGCTGGTGCAACGGTATTCTCCAAGATGGATCTGAGGTCAGGCTACCATCAGATAAAAATCAGAAAGGAGGATATCCCAAAGACGGCTTTTGTTACTCGTTATGGCTCATATGAGTACACCGTCATGTCCTTTGGTCTCACAAATGCTCCAGCTACTTTCATGAGGCTCATGAATCCATTTTCATGGATTATCTTGATAAGTTTGTCGTCATTTACATCGATGACATCCTCATCTATTCCAAAACCAATGAAGAGCATGAGGAACATCTTCGTTGGTTCTGACAGACTTCGTGAACACCGTCTATGCCAAGTTCTCCAAGTGTGAGTTTTGGTTGGATAAACTTGTCTTCCTTGGACATGTAATCTGCCAATGGTGTGGAAGTCATCCCGACAAATTCAAGCTATTCTAGATGGAAAACTCCAATGTCAGTCAAGGACATTCGTAGCTTTCTCGGATTGGCGGGTTACTACCGCCGATTCATCGAAGCTTTCTCCAAAATAGCCAAGGCATGACTGACCTTCTCAAGAAGGATAAAAGTTTGTATGGTCGGCCGAAGCTGAAGAGAGTTTCCAAACACTGAAAGCCAAGCTCACGTCCGCTCCTGTGCTTGTCCTGCCGGACACGAGCAAGGATTTCGTCGTCTTCTGTGACGCCTCTCTACAAGGCTTGGGTTGTGTATTGATGCAAGATGGCCATGTGGTGGCTATGCTTCTCGCCAATTAAGCCGCATGAGCTCAACTACCCAACTCATGATCTAGACTTGCCGCGTGGTCTATGCTTTGAAGCAATGGAGACCATACTGTTTGGTAACCGTTGCGAGATCTTCTCGGATCACAAGAGTCTGAAGTACCTCTTCACCCAGCCGGATTTAAATCTCAGGCAAAGGCGTTGGTTGGAGTTAATCACGGACTACAATGTGAGTCTGAACTATCAACCCGGCAAAGCAAACGTCGTGGCTGACGCGCTAAGTCGGAAGTCCTATTGCAACAATCTGATGATTGAAGAGGCCCAACCTGCCCTCTATGAAGAGTTTCCGTTTGAACCTGGAAATGTTCCCTCCGGCTACCTTGCAAATCTGGAGATCAAATCTACTCTTGTGACCAGATTAAGGATGCTCAAAGCGTGACAAGGGTATTCTGAAAATCAAGAGAACATTGCTAGCGGGAAGGCCAAATGTTTTTCTGTCAATGAATCCGGAGTTGTTTATTTTGGTGACCGCTTGGTAGTGCCAAAGAAACGAAAATTGAGGGAGTTGATCCTCCAAGAAGCTCATGAATCTCCTCTCTCTATTCATCCCGGTAGTACCAAATGTACCAAGACCTTCGCCACAATTCTGGTGGACCCGTATGAAACGGAAATTGCTAGGTATGTTGCTGAATGTGACACCTGTCGACGGGTAAAGGCTGAACATCAAAGGCCTGCCGGCACTCTTCACCCTATTGCTATCCCCGAGTGGAAATGGGATGAAATTGGTATGGATTTCATTACTGGTCTGCCGAAGTCTCCAAAGGGACATGATGCCATCTGGGTCATCATTGATCGACTATCAAAAGTGGCTCACTTCCTCCCAGTTCGTGTTGACATTACAGCTGCCAAGTTGGCAGACCTGTATGCTTCCCGGATTGTCCTTCACGGCGTTCCCAAGAAGATAATTTCTGATCGTGGAAGCCTATTCACCTCCAAGTTTTGGACTAGTTTCCAAACTGCTATGGGAACCCGTCTTAACTTCAGCACCGCTTTCCATCCCCAAACTGATGGTCAGACCGAGAGAGTGAACCAAGTTTTGGAAGACATGCTTAGGGCATGTGTAATCTCTTTCGGTAAGGATTGGGAAAAGTATCTCCCTTTCGCGGAGTTCTCCTACAACAATAGCTATCAAGCTAGTCTGGGCATGGCTCCATTTGAGGTTCTCTATGGAAGAAAATGCCGAACTCCTCTAAATTGGTCTGAAACCGGAGAGAGGGCACTCTTTGGTCCAGATATATCAATGAAGCTGAGGAGAAGGTTAGAATCATAAAGAATCTGAAGATTGCTCAGTCTAGGCAAAGAGCTACTATGAAAGCATCATCAGAGGTTCACTATGAAATTGGTGATAAAGCTTATCTCCGTCTCTCCCCTTCGTGGCGTTCGCCGCTTCGGAATCAAAGGAAAATGGCACCTCGCTATGTTGGCCCTTTCACCATTCTGGCCAAGCGAGGAGATCTTTCTTATGAGTTGGAGTTACCGGTCATCTTTCCCAATGTGCATGATGTGTTCCATGTATCCCAACTTCGCCGGTGTTTCAAAGATCCTATCCATGGGGTCAATCATGAGGAGCTGGATCTCCAGGAAGATCTTACCTATCGTGAGCATCCTATCCGCATCCTGGATGAAGCCGAAAGAAAGACCCGTAACAAGGCTACCAAGTTTCTCAAGATTCAGTGGTCGCACCATTCCGAGGAAGAAGCGACTTGGGAACGAGAGTCTAGTCTACGTGAGGAGTATCCCGACTTCTTTTCGCACTCTTAGAATCTCGGGACGAGATTCCTGTAAGGAGGGTAGAATTGTAACAGCCCCAAAATTTGAGTACCAAATTTTCACTTTTGTGTCCTCATTTGCATCATGGCATGCATGCACCATTGCATCCATTTAAATTGCTAAGCCACACACAATTTATTCTTGGCAATGTTGAAAACCAATAATGCAAAACTTGTCCCAACAAATTTCACAACAAGGAAGACACTCAAAGTTGCAAAACAAAATTTCTTGACATCTTATCATTGTCAAGGAAGTTCCAAGAGTTCACAATATTATTTTTGCACTTGCACCAAATTTGTTAAATAGCAACATTTGGAAATTAGCAAAATTGCCTAAACAAAATACTATGAACAAAGTGGTACCAAACTATTTTATTCCACATGCCAATTTTTGTGGTGTCTTTACATGCTGTTGGGAAGCAACACAATTTTTCCCAGATTTTAATAAAATGGTTTTGTGCCCCAATTAAATACCTACAGCACTACTGGGATTTCTTTTTAGAAAAGAAATTCAGGCAAGGACTAGTTTGTGATGGGAGAAGTTGGCCCAGGGGGTTTTTCGCGAATCGATCATCTCTTTCCTCCCTGTAGCTCCAGCTCGGCGGCATGGCGCCAGTGGCCGCGCTCGCCACTGGGCCCGCGCGCCTCCTGCGTCGTCGTGAGGAGCAGAGCACCCCGAGGTCACCTGCTCACCACCCCCACTCCCTCACCTGCCCCCGCGTTCCCTTTTTTCTCCCCACGGGCACGAGCCCGAGCTCGAGCTCGCCGCCGCGCCGCCGTCGATTGAGGCCACCCCAGGCGAATCGAAGACCACAGGGAGGTGCGCCGCGTCGTCCTCGCCATCTCCGCCGGAGGAATCGACCGGAGACGCCGCGAATCGACGCCGCCGTGTGCGACTTCCCCGCGGCCATCTCAGCTCCGCCGCGCTCGCTTCCGCCGCCGCCGTTGCTCCTCCGCCGTCCTCGACCTTCCCAACGCGCCGTGGTGAGCTTCCGTGCCGTGGCACACCTGCCCCTCTCCCCTCCCGCGCGAGCGCGCGCTCCACGCCGCCGTCGCCGTAGTTCCTCTCCGATGCGTGGACGCGTCCGGTGAGAAGCCCGGTTTTCTCCGGATTCTATTCCGGGTTTAGCGAAACGGTACTGGAACCGGTGGTTTTTATCCGGTTTATACCCGGAGTTGAACCGGAAACATTTCCGGATGATTTTCTCCCGGTGAAAAATCCGGAAAATTCCGGAATAAATTCCGGATTTCAATACTGCTTTTGAAATTCCTATTTCCTCTTCACCCTAGTATCCCTAAATGATATAAACTAGTGATTGTTGTTAATAATTCATCAAAATGTTATTTCAAAAAGGAAAAAAGGTATAAAAATAATACTTTTCCTCGGTGTATCCGAAAAATGCGTGTAATACACCAAAATGCACAGAAATTTTGATTAAAGCTCTAAATTAAATATCACGCATATTTGTTCACTTTTAAAGTCTGGTGCTTCTAGTGATATTAAAATCATATGATTAAAAAAGGAGGAAACTTATAAAATTAGTAACTTCTTACCGGGACCTCCGAAAAATGTGTTCCTTATATCAAAATGATCAGAAAAACATGAGTGATCCAAAATCTTCATCATCATGCATAATTGTTCACAATTACCAGATTGTGCTCTAGTAGTAATTATAATCACTAAGTTTAAATATGGGGTTTATTCCAAATAATGCAATAAATATAACGGGGACCCTATTTAACTTGTTGATCATGTTTAAAGCTTCTAGGGTGCATTTAAAATGTCATATCATCATCCTTGTATGCATTGCACAACTGCCATGTGTTGATTGTTTTTCCGGTGTTGTTTGTGCATCGGTAGATCAAGGAGGTGAAGTGCCACCCCCGTCTTGTGACGATCCGTACTACCAGCCGTATCATCAAGGCAAGCGTAATCCCCCTCTGAGCATATCTTATCCTATGTCTCCGCAAATATTTTCTCCACTATAATATTGCATGCGGTTCCAAATGTCAATTTCTTGGATTAGAGTATCCTATAGTTGCATTAAGTTCCCGATGCCAATACCTGTTTTCCCTCCTATTATCCATAGGTTTGTATTGTTGGCCGAGATACCTACTATGCTATGTTGATGCTTAGCCATGCTTAGTTAATTGCATAGCTATACGATGGATGGTTCGTGTTGGAAACAGGTGTTGAGATGATGGTTGTTGGTGGAGGAAAATGTGGTGACGGATAATAAAATGCTTAAAGGTGGGGATGAGAGGCCACTGTGGTTGTGGTGTTTTGTCTCGTTCTCGCCGCCTAGGTGCGAGTTCTATACCTCTTGAACCAAGACTGAGCGTGCAACCATGCGTGAGGCCTATGCTTTTGTAGGAACCCTCATAGACTAAATAACTCGAGCGGGGCTAGCCAGGGTCCTCTAGTTCGGGCTTCCATTTGCGCGTGCGTGATGATGGTGGTATGAGCTGAGATGAGGATTGTGGTGTTAGGAAAATAAGTGGCCGTGGGGGGGTGTTGTGATCCTGGCAGTCCTACCGCCACTGATGATCCTGGAAAGTCCTTAACGAGGGAGAAGTCGACACCGCTCCCACCCAGCCGGCTTTCCAAGGAAGAGAGCTAATGCGCAGGTAATGGGCCGGACGGTACGCGTGGCAAACATTTGTACACCCCTGCAGGGTTAAATCTTTTCGAAAAGCCGTGTCCGCGGTTATGGACGAACTTGGGAAGTGAAGGTAAGATCATAGAATAACTTTAACGGAATGATTAAAAACTGGGTACTAGAGGTACCACTCACACATGCAAGGTGAGCTTCCTCGAGGGTGATTCGGGGAGGTGCCTTTGATGAACAGGTACCGTGGTTGATGTTGAGAAAGGTGATGAAAGAAAGAGTACTTCTTACCTCTTTTGAAAATACTCTGAATAGTCGATGCCTTTGAGTTATGTTTTCATAAATAAAATCAGCTTTATGCAAAACAACCTTATAGCTTTGAAAGCCTCATCGAGCATATATTAGCTCTTAATCTTGCGAGTTCGTCGAACTCAACGGCGTTTGTTTTGTTTCAGAGGAGGACTTCACCGACTCGAAGGTGGGTTCTTTGTGGACATCGACGAGTAGTCTGGGGTTCCCAGGTGGCAGCTTGGGACATCCTGGAACAGCTGGCGTTGTGATGTTTATCTGTAGGCCTCTTAGGCCATAATTTGGTTCTTGTTGTTTAGAACAACCTACTTTGCTTCCGCTTGATGTAATGTTGGGTCTGTGCCTCTGGTTGTCTTTTGCTATCTTTCTCTATTATAAGAGTTGAACTATATGATTTGGGTCGTAGAGTCTGTGATGTGCCAGTTGTTCCACAAGTCTTGATCTTACTATTATGCTTGATAGTTGTGCCTGTGTTAAGGCATCAATCGGGGTGTTGCGTTGTCTGGAGTGAGGTGTACCCAGCAACGCCTGCCAAAGGTTTTGGCCGGGGATTGGTAAACCCGTAACCTCCGGTTGTATCGCTTAACCGGTGACACACAGCATCACTGTATAGCAGTCGGGTCGGGGCGCCACAGAGTTAGATGTCTAATGAATGGCTTAGTAAGACAGAAGAGTTTCTGGAGTTTGCATTTGCTAAAAACCCAGCGTCAACTTGGTGCCCTTGCAAATGTTGCAAAAACGGTCTTCGCCAAACAAAGGGAGAGATGGGTTTTCACCTTGCCAAGTCTGGGTATATGCCAAACTACCATTGTTAGATTTTGCATGGGGAGCATGCATCTCGAGGGAAGAAGGTCGCGCGACAGCGCACCGAGGAGGCATCAACAACTTTTGATACTGGGGTTGATAGAATGCTAGATCAATTCGCTAATGCACGTGCACCTGAAATTCCAACTGAAGATACAGATGGGGAGGGGGAAAAGAGCACAAAGGAGTTCTATGATACCTTGTTTGCCTCGCAAAAAACCCTCCACGCCCATACCAAAGTTTCTCAACTTGATTCCATAATTCGCCTAATGGCTGTCAAGTCCCAGTATCATGTAAGCATTAATTGCTTTGATGCATTCCTGCATGTCATTGCCTCTCTTCTACCGGAGTCACATATTCTGCCAAAGAACATGTACGAGTCGAAGAAAATCCTCAAATCACTTAAGATGGATTATACGCCGATAGATGCTTGTCCAAAGGGCTGTATGTTATTTAGGAAAGAACACATCAATGAAAATTACTGTCTCAAGTGCAAGTCCTCTAGGTATATGGAGGTCGACAACGGTGAGGGTCAGAAGACGTAGCTCACAGTAGCCAAAAAGATCCTTCGGTATCTTCCATTCATACCGAGGATCCAATGACTTTTTATGACCAACGAGTCTACCCAACAAATGAGATGGCCGATAAATGGGAAAAGGTATCGTCCTGAGAAGATGGTACATCCGTCTGATGGTACTGCATGGCAGCATTTCATTACGAAGTATCCCGTAAAAGCCGGCAATAACAGGAGTGTAGCAGTTGCCTTATCAACAGATGGGTTCAACCCATATGGTATGTCTTTGCACAACTATAGTTGTTGGCCGATGTTTGTCATTCCGTTGAATCTTCCCCCGGCGTCGTCATGCAACGACAAAACATGTTCTTGTCGCTGATTATTCCAGGGCCTGAATATCCGGGGAAGAATATGACTGTGTACATGGAGCCGCTGTTCGATGATTTGTTGCTTGCCTGGGAAGAAGGGGTACGGACATACGACGCCGTAGCAAAGCAGCACTTCACTATGCACGTCTGGTACCACACGTCCCTGCATGACTTGCCGGCACGCGCGATATTCTGCGGATAGTGTACGCATGGGAAGTGGCCTTGCCCAATTTGCATGCAGGCTATGACTTTCGTTTGGCTGATGAAGGGCGGCAAGTATTCTTGTTTTGATAAGCATCGACAGTACCTTCAACCTGGTCATAGATTCAAGAGAGACAAAAAGAAGTTCTTGAAAGATGTAGTTGTTGATGCTCATGTACCAATACCTACCATGGATGGTACCGCCACTAAGGCTCAGCTAGAAGCTCTTGTGCCCAATGCAGATGGTACTGGCTTTCTGGGTTATGGTGACACACACCAGTGGACACACATTCCATGCTTCTGGAAGCTTTCTTACTTTAAGGATCTCCTTCTTCCTCATAACATTGATGTCATGCACACTGAGAAGAATATCGCTGAGGCCCTTTGGCACACACTAATGGACCTCGAGAAGTCGAAGGATAATGTCAAGGCTAGAGCCGATCACAGCTGCTATGTGATAGGCCAGACATGAACATGGACCCTCCCGGTACAGTAAAAACAAGATGGTCCAAACCAAAGGCCCGTTTCACCCCAACAAGGTCCCAAAGGAAAGAAATTCTTCAGTGGGTCCTTGACCACTTATTCTTCCCTGATGGCTACGCAGCTAACATAATGAGGGGAGTGAATTTGGTTGGGTTGAAGATAGGTGGGCTCAAGAGTCATGACTATCACGTATGGATCGAGCGGATAATGCCGGTCATGTTTCGAGGCTATATCGATGAGGCCATTTGGGTAGTGTTGGCAAAGTTGAGCTATTTCTTCCGCCGACTTTGTGCTAAAGAATTAGATATCAAGGTGATTGAAAAGTTAGAGGAAGAAACGCCTGAGTTGATTTGCGAGCTAGAGGCCGTCTTTCCACCAGGCATGTTCAATCCCATGCAACATTTGTTGGTGCATCTCGCGACCGAGGCAAGATTGGGGGGTCCTGTGCATACACGTTGGATGTTTGCAACTGAGAGAGAGCAGAAGGACCTTCAACTGAAAGGCACGAACAAAAACAAAATCAAAGCATCCATAGCTGAGGCAACACTGAACGAGGAGGTGTCAAACTTCACCACTAAGTTCTATAGTGACAATCTTACCACTGTTCATAATCCAGTGCCTCGTCTCAACACGGCTAACCCGGAAGATCTACCTGAACTTAGCATTTTCATCGGGGCCGGTGGCAAATCAAGTGGCAGCAAGAAGAAGAAATTATCATTTGATGAGTGGACGACCATTACATCTTATGTCTTGAAGAACACGACAGAAGTAGATCCCTACATTGAGTAAGTGCTCAGTTTATGGTGTATTGTTCCGCACACTTCCATTTCCTAGTTTGTGCACTAACTCCGTTTCTTGATCGTGGCCGTTCATAGGTCATTTGACAGAGAAACCTGGAAACATTGAAGACCATGTAGCGACAATGACAAGTTGGTTCTTTTTAAAAAGGGGGGTGAAGGCGGCGGCGGTTTCCTTCCGTGGTTCAAAGCAAAAGTAGGGAATATCCCCTTGTTTCATTCCATGTTTGTGTAAGACGTTTCGTCAACACTAACATATCATACTTCTTCCTATTGCACTTGTAGGGAATATCTGACCCAAATATGAGGCCCGAGTTGAAGAAACTTACCTCATCCACCTATGTCGTCAAGACCTATAAGTCGTATGACGTGAACGGGTTTCGCTTCCGTACCGATCATCATGAGAAAACTCGGCCAACCCGAGGACAAGAAATTCCGGGGTCTTATGCCAAGGGAAGGACGACCTTGATTACTTTGGAATAGTCAAGGAAATAATTGAACTTGATTGTCATTTCGGCAAACAAAAGAACCCTGTTGTCTTCAAATGCCATTGGTTCAATCCAAAGAGAGTGAGACGAAGACCTGATATTGGGTTGGTCGAAGTTGAGCGAGAATCCGTCTACACGGGAGATGATGTCTATATCCTAGCACACCAAGCCATCCAAGTATTTTATCTCCCGTACCCATGCAAAACTGTGAAACGTCTAATAGGCTGGGATGTAGTGATCACGGTACCGCCACGTAATAAAGTACCAACCCCTAACGATGAGGACTACCACAAACGCCTAAACCCAAACACCTACCAGGGTGAGTTCTATCAGGAAGATGGGCTGTCAGGCACCTTGAACCTGAACTTGCCTAGTGTCGATGACATGGAAGAAGACGACGATGTCATTGGAGTTGACCATGAGCAAGATGAGGCCGCTGAGCTGGTTGTCAACCAGAGAGACGTGGAGCTTCTTGAACGGATGCACCTACCCGATGTAGAGGAGCCACCTCTAGACCACGTTCCAGATTGGTGGTACAATCATGATAGTGATGATGATGATGATCTTGGTCCAAGTTATGATCCAAACAATGTAGACACATGCTTCTGAAGCTTTGTACTCGTTGATTAGATTTTCTTAAGTAATATTTTCTATGAACCATTTGTGATGTAATATTTCTTTGAACCATTTGTGATGTAACATTTTGTTGTATTCTTATGAGTTTTGGCAATTTCTTCTTACGAGTTTTCTTTAATTGAGTTCTTGTACTAATCAACTCATTCTTTGTGATGACAGGTGATTGAGACATGGCAGGGGGGAAGGAGAAGGTGGGCTCCAAGGGGAAGCCGAACCACAAGGAGAAGCAGCTCGCGGCGAGGAGATGTATTTCCAAGGAGAATGTCAACAAGAAAAAGGTGGGGGGCAAGGAGAAGCGAGCAAAGCTTGGCACAGTGTCTAAACTATACGCGCAGGATGCTCAAGGGACTAGTGTGGTCATTGGAAGGAAGCGTGACCGGCACGCTACGGTGGAGACTTCTGCACGGTGTGGTAGACAGGTGGTCGGCGCTAAGGCGCCCCAGGGTAGGCCTACTGCTCGCTTGAGTAGTCCTTTGCCCCCGGTTTCGTCATCCTCTGAGGAGGAGGAGGAGGAGGAGGAGCAGCAGGCCGAGGACCCCTTGGAGGAGGATGCCGTGCCTAGTGACGACGACTACCAGGACCAGGGAGGTGATGAGGGGAGTGAGGAGGAGGAGGCGGAGGAGCGGCGTGAGGAGAGTGAGGAGGAGGATGCCGTGGCGGATGAGGATCTCTTGACAGCTCATCCACTAGAGGAGCTCGGCATAGCGCGCGAGGGTAAGGTGTACCAGCGAGGGCCTTCGGGTTTTCCAGAGCGCAGGTCACACGGAGTCCTTGATGTCACCTCCGATGCGTAAGTGGTGGTTTAAAATGTTTATACCTTGTACTTTAGTTACCTTTCCATCACAAGCATCTAACTTATGTTTTTGGTATGTGCAGGACATTCACGTGGGTGGGCCCAAAGTGGGAACGCTTACCTTCAGGCGTCCTTGGCCTTCTTATCAAGAGGCTTTACCCTGGCATGGTGGACTACAAGAAGGATGGAATCCCCACCGGTGAAAGGGGGCCTGCTAGGTCTTGGGCCCACTTCACGATGGTTGAGGACAGCGTCCACGGCCACGTCGGCTTCCGGCTGCTTGCCGAGTTCTGGGTTAGTAGTTTCTATAACTTTACTACTAAAAAATACCAACAGTTTGGATTTCATCGTGGTAACCCCTTTATCCTATGCTCACTATTTGTTAGGACTTCTTCACTCTCGTTGATGGTGAAGGTAAAGAAGAAGTGGCTCAAAAGGCGCTGATTAAGATGGCGAAGAAGCTCATCCCCGACCAGATTTACGAGGCCTGTATCTCCGCTATTCAACAGTTCTATGCAGAAATTATGCACAGGACAATCACCAAGGATGACGCTCGCCCCATACACATGTCTGTCGCCCAGTACATGAAGGTAACCACATTTATTTTCATACTATTCTCCACAGGACTGATGAAAAGTTCAACTCATATGGATATGTCTTCTGTTAAATAGGTGATTCCGGCATGGCTAGCCGCCCATAAGCCTTGCTACAGGAAGCTTGTACAGAGGTGGGTGTCTGATGGGTTCCAGGCGCAAAACAAGCAGGCACAGGCGCGGCGGAATATGGTAGGCTGCGGAGTCCACCGGCAAGGCCCCCTCACACTCGACGGCCTCGTGGCACACAAGGTAAGAAGTCATGTTTTCCCTTGCCATTCAAGTTTTTATTTCTGCCCCATAATATTTTGATAACCTCTTTTGACCTCACTTGCATGCTTCTTTTTGGTGTCAATTACTTGTAGGAGTTAAAGGAGGGAGTGAAAATGACGAAGATGCAAGTGTTCGTTCAGACCCGGAGGCCAAAGGAGAAGGATCTGGATCTGGATCCGGCGAAACCCGCGGACAAGCAGTGGATCACTGGCACCGCGGAGAAACAGCATGACAACTACTGCAAGAAGTTCAAGGATGTCCATGGTACCGACTCCGATCATTTGACCTCGCCTTTCGACCCCCATGTTGCTATGCTCGCGGGACAAGGCAAGCTGAATGGTCGGCCTTATATTGGCGGTGCTTCCTTTGATTCATCGGGCCTCGGAACACTTTCCGAGATTCGTGCTAGGCGTACGAGCTCAGCCCCCAAGATCGAGCGCCAACCAAGGGTCGGACTTGATAAGATTGCTGCAATGGAGGTACTTGTTGTTTTTCAACCATCTTTTCCACTATTGTACATGTTTGCATCGCCATGAACGCGTCTTTTTCATGTTGCAATCCTCTAGGCTGAAGTTGAGAAAAATTGAAAGGAGGCGGCGGAGGCTACAGCGAGGGCGCAGGCTGCAGAGGAGAACAACAGGCAAATGCATGCACACATGGCCCACCAACAAGCATGCCTCCAGGCCCTTATGGCAGTAAGTGCTTCAACTTTTTCTTTCAACTAAAGCATGTGCTTCAACTTTGCAAAGTAACCCTCCTCTTCGGTTTGCAGACGATGCCCGCGGCGACGCTTCCTTCTTTACCTCCTGTACCTCCACTAGTTGCCCCCGTCTTTCTCTTGGTAAGTGCTCTTGTACGTACCTCCGCTAGGCCAAAATTTATCTTTTGTTTGCTTACCCATCTAATGTGAATGAATCTTCATAGGAGCATCGGTCGGCTGGATCCCACACTCCTTCGGATGCACAAGACGATGGAGGGAATGGTGGAGGTGGAGCTGCAAGTCCATCATCGGCGCCAACGGCCTCCAACAACCCCGCCGAGTGACTTGTGGACTTGACAAACTTCTATAACTCTGCTACCTCTGACTTTGTGCCATTTACTGCTGGCTGTGAACTAGTGCCACCTATTTTGGACTTGCGTTGTTTGCTTATGAACTTTTGGAGTCTATTTTGTGAACTATTGGATCATGTTTACTATATTTTGTTAGATGTGCCATTTTAATGTTCTGGGTGTGCTGGGAGTGCACAAGTGATATAAATGAAATATATGTATGCATCCTATCTTTTTGCAAGTACAGGGATTCGATAGAAGCAGGGGAATTCTGGACCAAATGGCATCTTCGCCGAGTGTTTTACTCGGCAAACCCTGCTTCGCCGGGGAAGGCACTCGGCGAAGGCACCCTCCAGGTGCCATTTGGTCACCTGGAATACACTTCGCCGAGACTGCGTTGTTCGCCGAGAACTTCTCTCGACGAAATGTGACCACCTGGGACCGTTTGACACCCACTTCACCGAATGCATTTTAGCACAGGGCACCCGGTGAAACTGGCAACCTCGGCGAACTTCCTCTCTGGCACTCGGCGAACCCGCACCCGGCGAAACTTCGGCGATGTCGAAGAAAGGCACTCGGCGAAGGGCGCTCCCAGCGAAGATGCCTGGCACTCGGCGAAGAGCGTCACGGCGAAGATATTCGCCGGAGCCAAGCTGGGGGACACGTGGCGCCGTCCCTGTGTTCAATCTTTGCCGAGTGTCGGAGAGGGGAAACTCGGCGAAGCTCTGACACATCTCTGACGCCCATCTGACAAGGGACGATCACGATCTGCTTTTCTTCGCCGGGTATGGAGCATATTTACTTGGCGAAGGTTTCGCCATGCATCCCCGACAAAAGACACCCAGCGAAGGGTCGTCGCCGAGGCGATTTTCGCCGAGATGACTTTGCCGAGAGCCTCGCTCGGCGAAGACGTCGCCGAGGCCAATTTGGTCTGTCGCCGGGTGTTTTCCCCACCCGGCGAAACACGATTTTCTAGTAGTGCATGATCCATTGTTGAGGGTAGAATCGGCGGTCCAGGGCGCCGTCACACACGGTGCGCGGGTCGACGGCGGATCGCCGCCACGCGCTACATGTCGCACGGAAGTGGAAGTAGTCGGCGATGTCGTTGGCGAGCGCACGCTCCGCGATCAGCCGGCCGGCCCGCACGACAGATTCCCCCAGTCCCTCTGCTCCCACAAACAGACATGGCTTCGAGTTAGAATTCTCATAGAGTAGACAACAGAGATACAGATGAGAAAAGCTTTCGAACGGCAAGCTAGATCAAGAGTGCAACTGGAAGCGGGTTGCCGTATTACCAGCGAAACTGGCCGGCCGAAGCGTCACCAGAACATGGCGCGTCGATCCGGGCGCGCTTCGAGCGTCGCCGGCGATGCCTTTTGGAGACCTTCTCCGGCGGTCTGCTGGATGATGCCGGTGCCATATCCGGTGGTCTGCTAGATGATGCCGGTACCATATCCGGCTAGATCGGGCGTGCTGCGTTTTTACGATCGAGGGTTTCAATCTGCGCTTTTAGTTTGGAAGTTTTGTTGCGGCGTGTCACGCGATCCTCTACAGTACTGTACGCTACAGTATACCCAACGACAGGTGGGTCGGGCCCGCATGGCAGCGGCCGTGGGTTAGGCCCGCATGGCAGCGGCCGTGACTGCACTGCACTTACTGCAGAGGATCCCAGTCTTTTTGCGTGGAGATGAAACTCTATCTAACAGACCGACACAAAGGGACACAAGGAAGATGCTAAATTAGCCTCACGGTGGCTGCATATCTTTACTATATAATATGGCTAGAGGTGGTGATGGTCATGGTACGTTTTTTAAAGTTCCAATTTTATCCTTGTGTTGCTAGGTTAATTACCGAGTATGCCACCACCAAGTCAAAGGTAACCGTTCGTAAAGAAAAAAGCACCGCCGAGAAGCGCGGCTCCTGCAGCCCACCCAGCACGCCGCCTCGATCCTTCGGCCGGCCAACCGCCCCAACACGCCTCCCCCACCACCCCAGGCGGCCTTGAGCTACAGGCCGGCACGCTTCATCAAGCTCCTCTGCTTGGTGGGGAAAGAGAGCGGAGAGCAGCGGCACAAGACGGCGAGGAACAGAGCTAGCTCGCGATGGTCCGGCCCCGACCACCGGCGGCGTCTGGCGCTGGTATGGAGACGCGCTCTACTCCTATGCCTCCTGTTAGAATATTGGGCCCATTAGTGGGCAGCCCATATAAGCAATTCTGGAAATCTAAAATTGCCCCATGTGCATGGCAGAAGCTTGGAAGTGCATGTACGTGACTAAAGTTTAGTCCCATACTACTAGCTTAAGAGAGCTGCACCATTTTATATAGTGGAGTGTTCTATCACTTGGTGTGATGGCTGAGAATAGAAGGCTCTCTCGTGCGCACTCCTCCTCCTCCTCCGCCGCCGTCCGTCACGACACGCCGCGGGTTGCGGAATGAGCCGAGCCGATGCTTATATTTTTGCAGTTCAGGAAAAACGAGTCGTGTTAGCGTACGTGTACAGCTTAGCCAATTCGGATCGCTACCGGATCGTGGGCTGCTGTAACCGACTCAAACGTGTGCGACGTGGCCGGCCCACGTTGTACCCGTTAGGGTTTTCCGAACCGCACTATATATTGCCGTGCACTGCGTGCGCCGTCACACACCGAACCAATCTAGGTTTTGCCAATCTCGCGCCTTGCGCCGCCACCGTAGTCTACTCCATCCCGTGCGCCGGCGTGCACCGGCGAACGGGACAGCAGGTCTCCGGAACCGCTCGTCCTTGTGATCCTGTACGGGAGAGGGCGAATAAGGTTTTTGGGAAGCGCTCCGCGCGACTGCTTTCAAGTTCTTCATCACGGCTCGCCTCCCTGGACGATCGCCGGATCCGCGGGCGACTCGTCTCCAACGCCGTCTTCTTCGAGCTGTTGCTGATACCGAAGCCGCTCAAGCTGCTGCCGTCGCTGCTTCAACGACTGCTTCATCTACAACTGTTCGGTACGTGCGACATAAACCGAACTGTTTTACTATGGATGTGTTGGCGTATGTCTTGCTGCTGTTCATGTTAATTAGTACATCTAGTATGTTTGTGTTTAACATGTTAGTAGTTGTGGTTGTCATGCTTTTATTCTGGAATTAATCATGGAAATTATGCCTAGTATCCAACAATCCAAAAACCTTATATGTGTTATAGGCAATTTCCTGAGTTAAACATGGGACATCTATCCGATGCGCTGAGACCGGACAAGTTTGCCGGTGTGGACTTTAAGAGATGGCAGTACAAGACCACACTGTGGTTGCGATCTCTAAAAGTGTTCGAGGCTAGTGAGGGTTTACCTGAAGGAACTATATCTGAGCAAGATCAGAATAAGTTCAAGGAAACCAATACTGCCTTTGTGGGACTCGTTCTGAGTGCTCTTAGCAACAAGCTGTTTGATGTGTACATGCACATCACAGATGCCAAAGAGCTCTGGGAGGCACTGAACGCTAAGTTCGGTGTAGCAGATGCTGGCAGTGAACTGTACATCATGGAGAGCTTCCATGACTTCAGGATGGTTAACAACCGTTCTGTAGTCGAACAGGCTCATGAGATACAGTGCATTGCGAAGGAGCTTGAGCACGCTAAGTGTGCCTTACCTGACAAGTTTGTGGCTGGATGCATTATTGCAAAGTTGCCCTCTTCATGGAGGAACTTCGCCACAACTCTCAAACACAAGAGACAGGAGATATCGGTTGAAAACCTGATAGCGTCTCTTGATGTTGAGGAGAAGGCTCGGGCTAAGGACACTGCTGAGAAAGGTGAAGGTCAGTCTAGCGCCAATATGGTGCAGAAGAACTTTCACCATGGCAAGAACAAGGCAAAGAGTAAGCCTTCCTTCAACATGCCTACCAAGACTACTTCTTTCAAGAAGAAGAAGAAGATGCTGAACAAATCTGAGCTAAAGTGCTACACTTGTGGAGAGCCGGACACTTCTCTGTGGACTGCCCAGATCGTGCAGACAAGAAAGGGAAGAAGCATGTCAACGTCGTGACCGCTAGCAATACTGATGGGTATGGTAATTTACCATTTGTGCTTTCAGTATTTCAATCTCCATGTTGGTGGATTGATACGGGTGCTAATGTTCATGTGTGCGCTGACATCTCTATGTTCACATCTTATCAGGTCGCCGATTCAAGCGTCTTAATGGGGAATGGATCACATGCTTCTGTTCGTGGTGTTGGCACGGTAGATCTGAAGTTTACTTCGGGAAGATCGTGCAGCTGAGGAACGTGCAGCATGTCCCTACTATGAACAAGAATCTCGTTAGCGGCTCCCTTCTATGCAGAGATGGGTTTAAATTAGTCTTGGAGTCCAATAAAGTAGTTGTGTCAAAGTTTGGACAATTTATTGGTAAAGGGTATGAGTGCGGAGGCTTGTTCCGCTTTTCATTATCGGATTTTTGTAATAAGTCAGTAAACCATATTTGTGGCAGTGTGGATTCGGATGCTAATGTGTGGCACTCTCGTTTATGTCATGTTAATTTTGGTTTAATGAGTAGACTTTCCAGCTTGCGTTTAATTCCTACTTTCACCGTTGCCAAAGGTTCTAAGTGCCATAGCTGTGTGCAATCTAAGCAACCTCGAAAGCCTCACAAGGCAGCCGAGGAGAGAAACTTGGCACCTCTAGAACTCGTACATTCGGATCTGTGTGAGATGAATGGCGTGTTGACAAAAGGTGATAAGAAATATTGCATGACTTTAATCGATGATGCTACTAGGTTCTGCTATGTATATTTGTTGCACACTAAAGATGAGCTATGGACTACTTTAAAATCTATAAAGCTGAAGTAGAAAATCAATTAGAGAGAAAGATCAAACGTCTTAGGTCGGATCGTGGTGGCGAGTATTCTCCAAAATATTTGATGAATTCTGTGAGGAACATGGTATTATTCATGAGAGGACGCCTCCCTATTCTCCCCAATCAAACGGGGTTGCTGAGAGGAAAAACCGCACGCTGACCGACTTGGTGAATGCCATGTTGGACACTGCTGGTTTATCTAAGGCATGGTGGGGGGAGGCTTTATTGACTTCGTGTCATGTCCTGAATAGAGTTCCAAACAAGGATAAAAAGAAGACCCTTACGAGGAGTGGTCTGGGAGAACACCATCACTTTCTTATTTACGCACTTGGGGATGTTTGGCGAAAGTCAATGTGCCAATTCCTAAGAAACGTAAACTTGGACCAAAGACAGTGGATTGTGTCTTTCTAGGCTATGCTCATCGGAGCATTTGCTATAGATTTTTAGTGGTTAAATCTGAGATACCTGATATGCATGTTGATACTATTTTCGAATCTCGTGATGCAACATTTTTGAGAACATATTTCCTATGAAGGATATGCATAGCATTGCTAGAATTTCTTCTGAGATACTTGTTGAACCTAGTACATCTGTTGATCATTCTGAACAACCACTTGTTGAGGAAGTCCTTGAGAAGGATGACAATGAATCAGCTCCCAAGAGGAGCAAGAGACAGAGGACTGAAAAATCCTTTGGTGATGATTTCATTGTGTACCTTGTGGACAATACTCCCACGTCCATTGCAGAGGCATTTGCATCTCCTGATGCTGATGACTGGAAAGAAGCTGTCCATAATGAGATGGACTCGATTCTTTCTAATGGAACTTGGGAATTATCTGAAAGACCCTACGGTTGCAAACCGGTGGGTTGTAAGTGGGTGTTCAAGAAGAAGCTAAGCCTGATGGTACTATTGAAAGTACAAGGCAAGGCTTGTGGCCAAGGGCTACACCCAGCGTGAAGGCGAAGATTACTTTGACACCTATTCACCTGTTGCTCGTCTCACCACCATTCGTGTACTACTTTCCCTGGCTGCCTCCTATAATCTCTTCGTTCATCAAATGGACGTGAAGACAGCTTTCCTTAACGGAGAGTTGGAAGAGGAATTATATGGATCAGCCTGATGGGTTTGTAGTAAAAGGTGAAGAGAGAAAGGTGTGCAAATTGTTAAAATCTTTGTATGGGCTGAAGCAAGCACCTAAGCAATGGCATGAGAAGTTTGACAGAACTTTAACTTCTGCAGGCTTTGCCATTAATGAGGCTGATAGGTGTGTATATTATCGCCATGGTGGGGGCGATAGTGTTATATTATGCTTGTATGTTGATGACATACTGATTTTCGGTACAAGCATGATAGTGATAAATGAGGTCAAGTCTTTTCTGTCAAAGAGCTTTGATATGAAAGATCTGGGACAAGCTGATGTGATCCTGAACATTAAGCTGATTAGGGATGAGAGTGGGATTACGTTAACGCAATCACACTATGTTGAGAAGGTCTTGAGCCGCTTTGGTTATATAGACAGCAAGCCTTCTCCAACACCCTATGATCCCAGTGTGACACTCAGAAAGAACAAAAGGAAACGAGAGATCAATTAAGATATTCTCAAGTGATCGGTTCACTCATGTACCTTGCGAGCGCGACAAGACCTGACATCTCTTTTGCTGTGAGCAAGTTGAGCAGGTTCATGTCTAACCCGGGTATTGATCATTGGCATGCACTTGAAAGGGTCATGCGCTATCTGAACGGTACAATGAGTTATGGGATTCACTATTCAGGGCACCCTGCGGTGCTTGAGGGATACTGTGATGCGAACTGGATCTCAGATGTTGATGAGCTCTACGCCACAAGTGGATATGCATTTATTCTTGGAGGTGGCGCAGTGTCATGGAGGTCTTGCAAACAGACCATTTTGACGAGGTCAACCATGGAAGCAGAACTTACTGCTTTAGATACAGCTTCTGTTGAGACAGAATGGCTGCGTGAGCTCTTGATGGACTTGCCGGTGGTTGAGCAACCATTACCGGCCATCCTTATGAATTGTGACAACCAACGGTTATCATGAAAGTGAACAGTGCTAAGGATAATGCGAAGTCATCAAGACACGTTAAAAGACGCTTGAAGTCTGTCAGGAAAATGAGAAACTCCGGAGTAATGACTGTTAGTTATGTTCAAACTGACAAAAACCTGGCAGATCCCTTTACAAAGGGACTATCACGTAATGTGATAGATAGTGCATCGAGGAGATGGGGTTGAGACCCGTGAGCGTTACACCATAGTGGTAACCCAACCTATGTGATCGGAGATCCCGTGAATTAGGACCTGGGAAGAACAAGCTAGTGGTTTAACTGAGGAGAGTTATTTTTAACCCTCTCCGTGGAAGATGCATAACTCTCACATTCTGTAAGGCAGGTTGGCAATATGCCTTAATGTGTTTCTGTTGGCTATTCGTAGCAAAGGTGCTATCCTACAGAGCGACCTTGAAAGAACACACCTATATGAGTCCGACTGTTAAACGTCGCAGTCTATGAGATTTGGGTGATCTCTAGTAAACTCATGAAGAGACCAGGGAGTATGACGCATATGCTCCACCCGCGGGGTAGGCTACTGGCAGCCACGTACTGGTTATGACTTTGAGTGAAGTCTATTGGCACCAAACTTGCAATTCAAGGTTCGTCCATTGTTCAAGTTGCTGGTAGATGTAGCTTGAAGCTCTAGGCGGAAGTTCAACTTAACAGTCTCTGCTGAAACACTGGTATATAAACAAGAAACGAGGTTTGGCAAAATCTCTAAATGGGAATTTGAGATCTGGTGGGGGATTGTTAGAATATTGGGCCCATTAGTGGGCAGCCCATATAAGCAATTCTGGAAATCTCAAATTGGCCCATGTGCATGGCAGAATTTTGGAGGTGCATGTACGTGACTAAAGTTTAGTCCCATACTGCTAGCTTAGAGAGAGCTGCACCACTTTATATAGTGGAGTGTTCTATCACTTGGTGTGCTGGCTGAGAATAGAAGGCTCTCTCGTGCGCACTCCTCCTCCTCCTCCGCCGTCCGTCACGACACGCCGCGGGTTGCGGGAATGAGCCGAGCCGATGCTTATATTTTTGCAGTTCAGGAAAAACGAGTCGTGTTAGCGTACGTGTACAGCTTAGCCAATTCGGATCGCTACCGGATCGTGGGCTGCTGTAACCGACTCAAACGTGTGCGACGTGGCCGGCCCACGTTGTACCCGTTAGGGTTTTCCGAACCGCACTATATATTGCCGTGCACTGCGTGCGCCGTCACACACCGAACCAATCTAGGTTTTGCCAATCTCGCCTTGCGCCGCCACGTAGTCTACTCCATCCCGTGCGCCGGCGTGCACCGGCGAACGGGACAGCAGGTCTCCGGAACCGCTCGTCCTTGTGATCCTGTACGGGAGAGGGCGAATAAGGTTTTTGGGAAGCGCTCCGCGCGACTGCTTTCAAGTTCTTCATCACGGCTCGCCTCCCTGGACGATCGCCGGATCCGCGGGCGGCTCGTCTCCAACGCCGTCTTCTTCGAGCTGTTGCTGATACCGAAGCCGCTCAAGCTGCTGCCGTCGCTGCTTCAACGACTGCTTCATCTACAACTGTTCGGTACGTGCGACATAAACCGAACTGTTTTACTATGGATGTGTTGGCGTATGTCTTGCTGCTGTTCATGTTAATTAGTACATCTAGTATGTTTGTGTTTAACATGTTAGTAGCTGTGGTTGTCATGCTTTTTATTCTGAAATTAATCATGGAAATTATGCCTAATAATCCAACACCTCCAGCCTCTGCTGCTCGCGGTGGTCCGTGACCCCCGCCGCTGGCGTCGCGCTCCTACACCGGCCTTTATCCTCAGCGGCCGGCGCCGCGGAAGCTCAGGTGGGGCGACGCAACATCGCCTACCCGGCGTGGCGCCGGTACGGTGTCCGGCGGCCGCGACCGCGTGCCCGCTTCCCTCGTCTTGACCACCACCCTCCGACCGCGAATTCGCCTGACGTCGGCAACTACCGCATCGAGGTCGTACCGTTCGAGAGCACGTTGAGGAGGTGGTGCCGTAGCCTCCAGCCCTCCACACCTTGGTCCAGGAGATGCCCGACAAGGAGGGACAGCTCGGTCCGCGTGATTCGGATGCTTCTCGGGTAGGTGCTGACGATTTCCTGAACTGGTCCATGGCTTCGATCCGTAGCTGGGCTACTCGAATACTCGATGACGCGCCTCCGCCTCCTTGCAGCGCTTCATCGGCTGGGCTGACCCTGCTCGGGGTCTGGTGCACGGTGGTTGTTCAAGACGACCTCCCCACTGCGCCTGTCAATTTCGATCTGTTCTTCCACAGCAAGCTCTTCCTGCTGAGTTACTTCGGTTATTACTGCAGTTCGGCGGATGTGACTGTATTGCGGTCAAGAACGGAATAATGTGTGGTGTCACAGATCCTTGCACATACGGAAGGGGTAAAATGGCAGCACAATTGAATCAGATGAGCAGGATTATACCAATGGCTATAGTTGCGGAAAAGCGAAAACAAATCTTCAGCTTTCTCGTTGTTGTGCACTGTATTTCGTCCAACTTTTGCGGAGTCATCTGCTGTGCTCTTGTGTTAACTGAAGCTGGTCATGTTCCTGTATTTCTGGATTATTCATGGGCTTCTTTTGGCAATAGCTTACTTGATTATGAAATGGCGATGTTGTAAAATTTACTAGGAATACATTTTAGCTACTGGCCCACTACCTTCCAGGCTAAACCATCGACTAGAGTTATCTGAGTGTTTCTATCTGCAAAAGTTTTTAGCTTGTGAACTACAACATATAGTAGTTTTTTAGATTTCTTGCACTACAAACCTCACTCAGATTTCATACCTTCAAATGAAACCTGGAAATTTTCCAAGTTTTTGAAGATTATTTTGTTTAATGATCTTTCGGTACAATTTAGCAAAAACAATCATATAATGATTACATTGTAAATTCATAAGTTTCTGCATGAGTATGATGTTTCATACATCTAGATAACCATATTGCAAACAAAGATTCTATGTCAACTGCTCTTTTCTTTCTTTTCGAGATGGTTGTGATATAGTGGAACAAGTATAAATGAACAAGATCTGTAGCAAAATTGTACCATATATATCTCAAAGGATATAAAAGAGAAAGCAAAGTTAAACCTAAGATGGTTGGGTGTTATTCATGGCCTCGCTCCCGTTTCAGCGGCGGCCCACGAAGGGACGGGTCTGTGCGTGGTGCGGCGGCCGCTCCCTTCCTCCTACACCTCCCAAGCGCCTGCCGCCGGAATACATGGCTCCGCCGCTGGCACGACTGCCGGCAGCAGCAAAAATCCCCTTTTGTTAACAAAATCGAGTCTGTAACTGAGAGCATCGAGGCAGTCAAAATGTCAAAACGTGCTGGTGCTGGCTGGGGTATGATGACCAGTCACCGGAGGTACACTTCAGTCACCTTGTCTTGTGTTTCTGTACTTTTTGCTTGCATCTTTGTTGTCAGAAATATTCAACTGTCATCTCTTGTCTGCAGTGGTGAAACTGACGATACATTCATATCTGAAGAACAAGAGGCTTGAAGGCGATCATACTTGATGGTGCTGGAGCTGGTGTTGCGGCGCCTGCCAGTCGAGGCGTGCCGGCAAGGCCGTCATAGCTGTTGTTCACTTGTTCTAGCCGAGGTGAAGGTTGTGGAGGTGACAGAGAGATGGCGCTGCGGACCTGCGGTCCATCGAGGTTTGTTGGTATTAAGCATTTTGTTGCCGGCATTCCTCTGCTGCATCTGTTGGTGTTATGCTGGGTTGGTTTCAGTATCTAGCTCGGCTGTGCGCCTGTGCATAGTACTGAACATATAATAGAACTTATTTTTCATGTGGGAGATGGTGTAGAAGTACAAAGAGACAAAATAAAAGCAATGCTACACTAGGCTGACAGGAGAAGCGTGTTGAGCGTGGGGCTGATATCTGCCAAGTGTGTGGAGGGAGGTAGAGGATGAAGAAGATGAGCAACGAGAAGCCAAAGGTCATGATGCACCCAAAGCAAAAGATAAGCTCTAATTAGCTAGATGCCTACCCTGATAATGTACGGTACAGAGCTTTTACAAATTTAATACAACAAAGAACAACACCTAATGATCTGTCGTGCTTTCATTTAACTAATCAAGAAGTGAAGTAGAACATAACTTAGCAAAAACAAACCAGGTTAGGTTGTGTAGCTAATGCAGAAACCAAATCCTAGGCAGAGTAAATCAAAGAAATAAGGAGAAAACAAAAGAAACAAGGGCCACTGCAGTTGCCACCTATCTGCACAATTTGATATGCACATATCGGATCAAGGATCCTCAATGGTGAAAAGATGCACTTTCACTATACTTTCACCCAGTACGCGATTTCATGAATTGAGTTCACCACTTAAATTTGAATATCATGATACCAGATCATATTTGTATTGCTGATTTCTCTTAATGATGTGTATAACTGCTTTGCTATCTTCCACTTCTATGAGATGCATGCATTTGCAGATTCACCTATTGGCTAGATAGTGAACGGAGATAGTTATTTGGTGTGGAAAATAAATCATTAAATTGTTTCATCAGCCCGTAGCAACGCACGGGTATTTTGCTAGTTAATGTACAAGTGGCTGAGGTCGATGATTCACGGTATATCAGAAGTAGATACAGTTCAGAGCAAGGAAAAAGAAGAGAGAAGAAGGGAGCCGTCCGTAGCCGATCCAACTAGTCGACCCACTCATTGCCAATGACCTTTGAGTTTGCCTTCCGCTTCCGCTTTAGCTTTGAACCACAGACGTAGCGTGATAAATAATCTACACGGCGCGCCCGCGCAGATCGTAGATGGGCACCATCTTGCCTGTGTCCAGATCGACCCGGTACGCCTCGTAGTACTCCATGATGGTTCTCGCATCCGGCCGGACCATAATGAGTTCACCGTCATTGTCCACTAGGAACTGACGTCTGTGGAGCCAACGGAAATCTTCGCCCCCTCGACCGCCAGGACAAGCTGTGGCTTCTGGTCGACGGTGGTGACGTGCAGCACCTTGATGCCCTTCTTGGTGACGCAATAGAAGCGGTTCGCGAACGGTAAGGTTGATATGATAGAGTCCCCCTCTGACCGCGCACGACAGCTCCACCGTGCACCATCGTTGGGCCTGGCGACGGCTAGCTCTATATCTTGGTTGTCAAAGTGCATCGCTACCGTTGAGCCATCTGCGACGCCGGCGCTGAACCCTTGTAACTTTTCCAATATCCTTAACCCAGTGTTGGACCTCCACCTGATATTCTGACTCTTGAGCAGGGAGGTCGCGTTCGGGAGGGCCGTGACCTGCCGCGTGAGCGGATTGAGGAGGCACACGGCGCCGGTGCTCTTTCGACACACCATGATGAGGCCATCTGAGGTGGGTCCGAACACGAAGTGGTACCGGAGCTGCGGAAGGTCCACCTGGATACGCTCCCCGGTCGTGACGTTCAGAAAGTCACGGCGGCTAATCGGTCGGCAAAGACCTCGGGAAGCATGATCCACCGCCGGGGATGGAATCGACGGTCCAAACCGTCGTGCTCGTCGGGGGACGGGGTGCATCGCCGCCACGAGCTGCACACCATGCGGAAGCGAAGGTAGCCGGCGATGTCGTCCGCGAGGACTTCCTTGGCGATCAGGCCCGCTGGCCCGGACGTTAGGTTAGCCCAATCCCTCCTGCAAGCCATGCAAGACGAATGATTTAACTAGGATGCTAGAAACATTTCTCTGTATACCATAGATTACGATGGCTCGAGATGAGCTAGGATGGCACAATACGTACCAGCTGTTAGGGCGGGCGGTGGACTTGCTGGAGAGAGCGTGCGGCAGTTCGGCGACCTCAGTGCGTGAGCGCTTCGCACGGCGGCGCCGCGTTCCTACAACCGTGCTGTTAGAAGCCGCCGCCATGGTCTGCAAAGCTCGATCGCGCGTGTTTGGATTGGACGGGTGATTCCGTCGCGCAGTTCGATCGGCATAATAATATGGTGATGGGCTGGTAATCGTGGCGGTTTTGTTCTGGGTCCGGAAGCGAAGCCTTCGAGAACTCTAGACCACAGCCAAGCCCAGCCCAGCCAGTGCTGCTCAAGGTTTCGGATACCGGTTCAAAAAAAATTCCGGAAGGGGCCGGTATTTCCGGTAACCGGGGTTACCGGAAAATACCGGCCGGTAACCGGCCCAATATTTCGGCAAGAATTCAGGATTTAAACTTAAAACATCGAATTTTTTCAAAATTTAAATTTTTCGAGCACAAATTTGTTTCAAATTTGACTAATCCGAGATTTTTCATCCGAGATATGCAAATTCCGGGGGGGTCCGAGAAATCCGGTTACCGCGGAATTCCACGGAATTCCGGCCGGTAACCGAAACCTTGGTGCTGCTACGCAAAAAAGACGCGTACATAATGTCAAAAAAAAAAAGGACACTCGACACATGAAACAGGTTTGTTCTAGAAAAAACATGTAGAGAGCTTGACAATAATTAATCGAACATTTTGGAAAATTGTTAATTAAAAGTTCCAACCTCCGTAGTTCCGCTCGCGCCCACGCTATGTTTTCACTTTTTTGGCATGACCGATGGTGATATATTTGGCTCATGAGTTCCCTATTATACACCGTGATATAGAATATTGATGCAAATGTTTCATCGTGGGAAGTTTTTAAAGACCGTTTTTGCACTCGTAAGTTCTAAAAATTGTTAAATCCTACTCCTTCCGTTCCACAATATTAGACTTTCTTGCTTTTTACATTTGTTCGGATTTGTTGATTAATAAGTGATCAACACACTCAAACTTGTCAACATACACACGAAATAGGACAAAACCAAAAGTTTAGAAAGTCTTAAAGCATTCTCTAGAAGATACCGCATCAGGCCTCGGCCCGGAAACTAATTGCTTTTTTCGGGGTGCGGGTCGAAATCTCGGACGTACCAGATGCTGCATAGGCCCCCGTACCGGAAATCTTTTTCCGAGGAGCAGGAAATTTCACCCCCCTTACTATACATTTTCCTTTTCCGAGACCGAAGTTCCTGCACCCCCGATTGTTGGCGCGAATTCCCCGCCGGAAGTTTCAACTCACCTTACCCGCTCGACCTTGGCGTTATCGTCGCCGTTCGGCCATCTCGTTGCTGATTCGATCCTTCCTGCGCCGCACCGCCACCGATTCGGCACCCATGGACCCGCCGCAGCCTCCGCCACTCCTCCAGCCGCCGGTGGTGGTGATGGTGCTTCGTATTGGGTTGCGGTTAAAACTTTAAAAATTATCCGTAACCTTGCCGCCAAGATCTATTCTATGAAGATATGCTGCACCCCATAATGCGATGATCAAGATACTTACAAACACCATTGCGGAAGATCTTGTATTTGTCGAAGTAGATGTCGGTGAAGCCTGATGAAGAATCTCACATCCACGCCAGGAGGTGAGATTGTTGCCGTACGTCGACGTAGTCGTTGATGAAGTTGTTCCGTCGTCGAGGAACTGCTGGCGCAAGTCCCGCTCTAACGGTATCCACACATACACCGTGTCAACCCACCAAGTGCGTTCACCGCCTAGCTACTAGCACGTGGTGAAGAGAGACAGCCTTGCGGCGTAGTTTAGGTGGTAGATCTAATCAACTAGATTAGATCTATATGAGAAGATTAGAGACATCTAATTCTCAACACATGAGATCTACAAGAGAGAGAGCTTTGCAATATTGTGTGTAACTTGTCAAATCAAACCCTAGGGGGCTTGTGGTGTTTATATAGATGGCTAAGAGGTGGAGGTGCTTGGGCAAGGGGGAAACTCCCCTTGCCCACAACTCGGCTTGGGAGGGGGAGTTGGAGACTCCAACTCCCCTCCCTCTCCTTTCCTTCCCCTCCCCCCTCCTTCCTTGTGGCCGTCGCCGGGTGGGGCCCGCCCTAGGCCGAACCGACCTAGGTCGGGTGGGGCCCACCCGGGCCTACCGCCGTTGCCGCCCGTGGGGCCCGCCTCGGTCACCTGCCGCGTGGGGCCCGCCCTAGCCGCCGGGGAGGGGGAGACCCTCCCCAACTTGGACTCGGCTCCCCCCACTGCCTTGTGGGGTGCGGCTGCCTAAGTGGGCCCATGGGGCCCACATGGGCCCACTTAGGCAGCCTCCTTTTATCGGGCATAAAAGAAAATATTTTATGTAATATTTTCCTTTTATTAATTAATTAAATAATTAATTAATTGTTTTGTCTAATTAATTCCTAAATGAATATTTCCTTCTATAAAAAATTCCCGGAATTAATTACTTATCATATAACTCATATTTATATGAACCGGGATACCTAGTATCCGCCGACAAAACTATCGGAACAATATTTACTTTCTTTATAAACACTCGGAATAAATCCGCTGATGATAGAAACTATTTCTATCATCTCGGGACATTGGATGTCCGTCTTCTCTCTAACTTATAATTCACCGGAACTGTCCCAGTGACATCGGAGCTAATCCGACACAATCTCATCACCACTAAAACCACAACTTTATTCTCTCAATAAAAGATTGACCTACAGCTTAAGTGTGTGACCCGAAAGGTTCAACAAACACAAAGTATTGTTCGGGGACTTACCGAACAATAACCAGCAGTGGGTTAGACATTCGTACTGGCACCTTGTGTCTGTGAGTGAACGACAGAACCTGTGTGTTACTCATTACGCTTAATCCCCTTACGTACACGATACCAATGATATCTCGAGATTGAGACAATGTGCTCTAGTGTGATCAAACCCTTTGATCATAACACATTTAATTCTCATACCAATATCATTCTCTTTTCTCATTCCGTATATAGATTGTCCTGTCCCGTGATTAATCACGCTGTGTCTGGCCAGACGATTGGGTGACAACATAAATACTGAGATGGCCCAGAGGATGTATCTCTCCATCGCCTGGAGGAGTAAGTGCTATTCTTGAACAATCTTTGTTCCAATACATTATTCTAGTTCAAACCCAAAAGTCACCTATCATGGTCCCACTGCAAGACGGTTGGTGACAATCAAAGCTTGATTGTCGAATAAGCGGTCACAAGATATTCTCATAGCATAGGAATATAGCTAACGATAACTAAATAGATGATCATTGCTATCTTCATCGTTGACGACTTGTCTCATAGCAAGATCATACGATGGGTCGGTTCAGTACTATTATCATTCCGATAATATACTCCTATAGTTGTATGACTTATACAAAGTTCATGATCAGGAAAACATGATCATCAAACAAGATAGGCTAGTCTTAGAGACAAGACCAGGAACTCTTTTACCGTTCATATCTCTACACGTGTATTGGAGGTTTTCCTCTTGTATACGTTGCATTTGCTATACAAGTACCCAATACAGTTATAGCATAAAGATATAATCATTAATAATAAACATAGAGATAAATAATAAACTTAATTATTATTGTCTCTAGGGCATATCTCCAACACTTCGGCCAGTGGAGGTGGCGATGGTGGTGATGGTGGTAAGTGTTGGAGGTGGTGGTGGTTTTTGTCAAGCTTCGGATGTTGATGATTGATTCATCATTATGTTGATTGATTGCTCATTCTTTTGGACGTTTTTATTGCTATCTGAATTGCACATGATTTTGGTTGTGTACTAGTTTGATGTAATAGACCTTATTCGGTGGGACATGCTGAAACTTTAAGTTGATTTTGTGATGAGAAATGTTGGAACTTGTGTTTGCATCGGTGTGAGAAATGTTGGAAAAAATTCCAGTGCCGGTACCGGCAAGGTGGTCAAAACATATGCGGTAAACTCTTATCCGTTACGAATTTACTGACCTGTCCCGCGCGGTACCAATACTGATTTCCGACTCAATACTGATTTCCGACTCAGCCGGATAAAACATGTCCAATAGCAGATTATGAGGAGGAGGAGATGATAGCTACTCCCTTCGTGTCAAAATACAAGGCGCGTTATTTTTAAGGTGGTATTTGACGCTCAACTTTGACCGCCAATATATAATAAAATATAATGAATGAGAATGTATATATGATACCTTTGTATTCGTCTTGCAAAATTCTTTAATTTCATATATTTTATAATAATTTTGGATACATATTATAAGTACAAATTATGATCAAAGTTATACGGAGTTGACCAGTGAAATTAAAGGACGCCTTGTATTTTGAGACGAAGGGAGTATTAACCAAGCCACCCGTGCGACAGGCTCACCCATATCAACGAGTACATGGTACACGTACACATGGCGCAAGTGGTCAACCACCGTGGCTCAGCTCCCATGCACGCGAACGACATGAACAATCAATAGGCCATCTTTTCAACGCTAGCTCATGACGCCTTCTTTTTTCTCAACACTCATCATCAGTGGCAGGTGTGGACTGTGGAGTATACTCCGTATATGATAGCCTATCTCTCCTTCTCTTTTGTATGAATCTTCTTTTGTATTTACAAGATATACTGACACAGGCAAGATAGCGCGGCCATATTGACCACCCAGATCACTTATCAATCAAGCTTTACGTCTCTTTTCCAAAATGGAAAAGATGATAAATGAGAAGAGCAAGACTAAAGAAAAAAGAAAACTTGCTAGTGTCGGTGAAGGACACGCGTGCGAGAGGGACGAAGGTCATCGGCTATGCACACCATTTCCGTGGCCCGGAAGACAAGACACCGACAGAAAACACCTACTACTCCACTAATGTCCTACCATGTCGATCCAAGTGAACTGCCGCTCGATCATCTCTATGTACACCGACAGTCCTCCATGCGTGTTGCCGGGGATCAACTGCGTCCACTTCGCCGCCGTTAGGCCATCGGTACGTCGGGGCGCCGTGCTCGATCGACGGGCGGCGGCGGTCCGCCAATCACTGCTTGAGCCGCAGCTGTGGCGGGTGGGAGTCGACGAGGATGGACCAGAGTATCTGCACGTCCTCGCAGGGGCACGACTGCACGTCCTCGTACAGGATGTAGATCCCTCTCTCTGCAACAACCACACAACCATCAGTCAGTCTCCACACAGAAATCCTCAACCTCGGCTTGATCGGGCACGGAGAAGAAACGATCGAGTCCCAGAAACAAGATCAGAGATGAAGGAAGAAACATACTCTTCTTCTGCGCGGAATGCGCTCGAATCCAGAGCTTCTTGAGCGGCGCCATGAGCGACCGTAGCCACCCATGAGACCTCCCCACCTCGATCGCCCTCCCGTGTGAGGCTGTGACTCTATCACCACCTCCCCATGCACTACTGATCAGCTGAAAGCTGAAATAGCAACGCCAAGCAAGCTACCTTGCAGAAGAAGGGCTGGCTCTGTTTTGTGAGGGGCGAGACGTGAGGGAGAAGAGAGTCGCTTTGAGGCCGTGTGAAGTCTCTGCTGCCGCTGCCTCACTACTATTCATAACATCACGTTGTTGGGGCTTCCCTTGCATCCTAATAATCGGCTTTAACACTCTTGGTGCCGCGTCACTCTCCATCCATATCGCCCCTACGAATAAACAAACAAATTGACGCACAAGCGTTGCGCTCGTTCGGTCGCCGCAATTAATAAAATTTTAAATTTCTTATTAAATCGTTGAGAGGCGAAGGAAAGAATTTCGTTGCAGGCCCTGTCAGTCTTATTTAAGCTTCATGGCCTACCGTGTCCACTAAACGAGCCACGAGTCCATTCCTCCGTTGTTTTCTTAATCTGGAGTTACAGATCACATTTGGAACCTGACATTTCCCTCCGATTCCTGCGGAATTGAACTGTTTCCTGTGATGTGTCTGCAAAGTTTCAGTGCTCCGAACATGGCTAGCTATTCGTCAGGCCGTTCTCCTCCTGTATGATGAACAGCACCTGCTAGATACGTTTCAGTTAACAAGCAGTGCACAATCATGGCGTCTTCGCCGTCGGTGAGCACTGAACAGGGCGTGGCACTGGTCGGCCATGAGCTCGCAGCCTACATGGCCTGCTGCACGCCCGTCCAGGTGTTCCAAGTCAGCAGGGACCTTCGTCAGTTAGAGCATCGCCATTGCTCCACGGGCCAAAATGAACAGGAGAAAGGAAACGAGCGGCACCATGAGTAGGATGGTTTAAGTATCTTGGGCGATCATCAGAGAGGAAGGAAATTGTCATATTGATCAAAGAAACTGACGTGTTTATTGCTCAGTGGTGGTTGCCTCCTCGCTATCTCCCGTGCGGAGGAGCTTCTCTTTCGCCGTACCAGCAACTTGCGGATCTCTTGGGACCCCGCCCTGCGTGGGATCCATCCTTGGGAATCAGTGGAATGCCAAGTCAATGTTTCTTGTCCATGCTTCGCTCACCCCGTTTGGGATATTCTTTGCTTGGGCAAACGATCTCCTACATGCTAAGAGCATCTCCAACAGAGGCTCTAAACTCTGGCGCTCTATATTGGCTTTGCAGTGCGCTCTATCTAGTTTTGCAGCGCGAGGCACGCAATGCCTCCACCGGATGCGCTAAAATATAGCGCGCTCAAAACTGCCCTCCAACAGAAGCTCTATAACACAGCCCCCAAAACACCTTTTTTGCAGATATGTGTGTCAAAAGAAGATCAAACGACACAAAAAAATATAGACTGAAAATCAACCACAAAATTGCAGATAAAAATCAGAGGGTCTTGACGAGCAGCAGGAAGGCACAATAGCAGACTAGCAGTACTAAATCGATCGGCCGCCTTGCAGACTAGCACGAAAGCACAATATCACCGATTGATTTTAGTAGACTAGCAGGAAGGAACAAAATCGATCGGCGCCTGGCTCCAAATTCCCAAAATCAATCGGCGCCTGGCTCCCAATGATCGGCCGTCTCCGCCTCGCTCCCAAAATCAATCGGCGTCTGGATCCCGTCGCCCGCCGCGGAGCAGCCGGCCACGCTGGCGTTCGAGCTCGTCCGGGGAGGCTCCCTCGCCGGCATCCTCCGCAGGTTCGGCCGCTACCTGGGGAGCGCCCAAACGCCGGCGCGGGCGGGCGGACGGCGTAGGGCCACGTGGGCGGGCGGACGGAGTACGGCGCAGGGCGGCAGACCTCCACGCAGGCGGACGGAGGAGGGCGACTACGGACGGGCGGCCGGAGTCAGCGGGCGGCGACGTACGGGCGGAGCAGGGAGCGGGCGGCGGACGGGAGCTCCTCCGGGCGACGGTCGGCTCGGCGAGGACGGCGGGCCCATGGCCGCGGCCTTGCTCACTTGCCGCCGGCACGCTCACTCGCGGAGCCCTGTCGATTCCGACCGATTCGGGCGGTGGGCGGCGGCGCAATTCCGGCCGATACAGCGCGATTCCGGCGGTCAGGGGCGGTTCCGTGGGGCGACGCCGGTCGCCGGAGTGGGGAGCGGTGCTGCTCCAAGAGCAGGTGAAATTTCCGTGGCAGGGCGATGCGCCCGGAAGGAAACTTCCGTCGCAGTTTTCTTCGCGCGTCAGCTCTGGATTGTCCAGCGCGCTGGACGGCACGCACCAAATATGGTGCAAAATATCCAGCTTTGTCCAGCGCTGGACGGTTTCTGACACGCGCTTGATTATAGATCCTCTGCTGGAGCGCTGCTTTTAGCCCCGCGCACGCTAAATTGGCGGTTTATTGTGCGCGCAGCATATATAGAGCCTCTGTTGGAGATGCTCTAACCAAAACCAACCGACGATTGCTTCTAGAAAATGGGTTGGTGAAAAGGTGCATGCAATGTGTGACACAAATTAATCAAACTGTTATTAGGTTTACATGTAGAGTAACATATATACCACATGTAACAAAGTACAGAACCATACAATAAATAATGTATATGCTGAATCAAGTGTGGTAGGCATGATAGTGGTGATTAGTTTCTTATGTCCATGTGTTGTGGTGAGGATAAAGTTTGTCATGTACTCATGTATATGATCCAGTAGTAGGTGGTGTAAAATGCTACTTTGCACTTTCGGTGGATGCTCTTCTTCCAAGGAAAGTAGCAGTGAGTATAAAAACCAACTAAATTAAATAGTTTTGGCTAATATACCCAAAGTCAAATTTGGGTAAAATATCATCAACCGGAGTCAATTTCTTGGGAATATTTGAGGATCATCTGTACATCTTTGTAGTTGACAAAACATAGGAGATGGACAAAAAACAAGCACAAGCTCAACTTTTACATTTTAACCAGTATATCTGATTCCGGAACTAGGTGCAGTTTGCAACAGGAATTAATCAAAGTGTTCTTGGGTGGCTCATACTTAGCATTTTGTCAGGGTTTTCGCATTTGCATACCAACATACAGGAAGATGGGGTCTAGAGAACTACTTCTCAGTTCCCAAATACAAGATGTTTTGTCAGTTCAATTTGAATTGCCAAAACGTCTAATATTAAGGAACTGAGGTGGTATAGTACAATGCAGATTGTATATTCTGAACCATATGTATTTATCTCAGTAAAAATGTTGAAGCAACTGTGTCAGTCATGATACGTCGATTGCTTTATAGGTAATGTAACATTATCTATGTTGTTGTGGTAGGTGTGTGAAGCTAATTTGCACTTCTCGGTGCATGATATTCTGCTATTAACAGGCACGATACACAACCGCCTTCCATGTTTTAAACCGGCAACCTGATTTATTGGTTCTGGACATTTCAATTACCTTCCCACTTTCCACAATTGGTGCCAATTCTCTAACTATTGAGGATCATTCTCACATTTATCTGATGGTGTAGGACACTGAAGGGAAAAGCCACAGAATGAACAGAGTTGTGCGGTTATCAAATGAAGCTTGTACTTAACAAAACATATGGAAGCTTATTTGCAAAGTTAACACTTTCTCTGCATCTTCTCACTGAGAATAAATACATAGACATGGTATAACAATAGCAGATATCATTTCGAAAATCTTTCTCAGATTTCTGATTCATGGAAAGACAAAAATGGAGCACGCCAAGAACCATAAATTATATATTGTATATGCTGAATCAAGTGTGGTAGGCTTGATTGATAGTGCTGATTAGTTTCGTATGTGCATCTGTTGTCAGGATAAAGTGTATCCTCTACTATGATCCAGTGGTAGGCGTCAAATGTTACTTTCGCTTTTCGGTGGATGCTCTTATTCTAAGGAACTTGCAGTGAGTATAAAAACCAACTGAATTGTATAGTTTCAACCAATATATCCAAAGTAAAATTTGGGTAAAATATCATCAACCGGAGTCAATTTCTTGTGAATATTTGGGGGATCATCATGTGTATGTTTGCAGTGGATAACGCGCAGGACATGGACAAAAACAAGCACAAGCTCAACTTTTACATTTTGATCACTATCTCTGATTCCGGAACTAGGTGCAGTTTGCAACAGGAATTACTCGAAGTGTCAGTCAAACTTAGCATTTGTCAGGGTTATGCAGTTTGCATACCACACATAGGGAACATGGGATCTAGAAAACTGAGTATAATACATGTTATATATAATGAAACAAATGTATTATTAAGGAAAATTGCTGAAGCAAATGTGATAAGTCACTCATGATTGTGTGGATTGCTTTATTATGTGCACGTGCTGTAGTCAGGAACTCAGGATAAATAAGGTTAACATTATCTATCTTGTGGTGGTAGGTGTGTGCTGCAACTTTGCAGTTCTTGGTGCATGATATTCTGCTAAATAACATGCACTGAATATTTAGAACCTTACCTTAACTAAGCCTTTTGTCCCAAACAAGTTGGGGTAGGCTAGATATGAATCACAAGGACTTCACAGGAGGTTACCTATCCTAGTACTACTCTCGCCAAATGGATTTCATACCCATGGGACTGACTAGTTTGTACGTTGGCTCGCCAAGCCTATCACAATCCTTAGATAAGAAACACTTTCACGAGGACTTCCCAGGATGTCACTCATCATAGTACTACTCTTGTCCAAATGAGTTCCATAACCACGGGACTGGCTAGGTTTAACGTTGGTTCGTCAAGCCTATCAACCCTCCTCCTTTAACTGGGCTTGGGACCGGCTACTTGATTTACTGGTTTGGACCTTTAAGTTCCTTCCCACTTTTCACAATTGGTGCCAATTCTCTAACATTGAGGATCATTAGCGTAGTTATCTAATGGTGTAGCAGACTAAGAGGGAAAAGCTACAGAACGATCAGTTGTGAGATTATCAAATGCAGCTTGTACTTAACAAAACATATGGAAGCTTATTTGCAAAGTTAACACTTCCTCTGCATTTTCTCACTGAGAATAAATACATAGACATAGTATAAGAATAGGAGATATCATTTCGAAAATCTTTCTCAGATTTCTATTCATGGAAAGACAAAGTGGATGGAGCACGATAATCTGCCAGCCTATCTAATTAATACCTCTATTGATATACAAAAAATATATGGATACATCAGCCCTGAACTTGCTAACCACTAAGAACTAGCTAGAAAAAGGAAAATAAGAAACCTGAAGTACTTGCAGAAGGTTTGGTTATACCTGATAGACACTATATCACTACTGGTTGGATTCACTCAATAGGTAGAGTAGTCAGTAAAAAAACTGTCATCATGTTTCCCTTAATCAACCTTCCATGCATGAAGCATCAAAGTGAAACCAAACCGGTCCGATTGATACTCTGTTTCGTCCTGCGAGCCTGACCCTGACAAACATTTCTGCAAGGATTTCCCAGACTGGAACAAGAACACAGCACATCCCTTCGACGAACCAAATAGCCAGTCATGGACATCCCAGAGCACCTCTACTGGAAGTCCATCGACATAGATAGGCTGGTTCCCTCTGAACTTCCATGCAAGCCTCTTCACCTGCAATACTCTCTTCTTTCCAATCCTGATCTCTAGGCTTGGATCCTTCAGTCCTGATGATGTGTCGCACTCTACAGTGATAAGTTGAAGCTGACCAATGTCCAAGAACCGAGCCTTAGCCGAATACACCTTCTTCCCGTAGACGTGCTCCTTCCTGGCTACCATGACTGGAGTATAATGTAAAGCGTCCAAATACATCTTGTGGTCTCTCAGCTTGGGCATGTCTCCAAGAACAAGGACAGCTTCAAGATCAAAGATGAGAGCAACGTAGAAACCTTCCAGTGGTTCTGGCCCAGCGGCAAACTTGGCCGAGGAAAGGTCCCAGATGATGTCCAGGGCGCCCCGTCCATCTCCACGGCCTTTGAGCCTTTCCCCTTCGCGGACGGCAATGGCTTTATCTGTGTCTTGCAGAGGCAACGGCCCGAGGAATCGTCGATCGCTATGGCGAGGGCCTGCCCCATGGCCACCTTGCTCCAGGTGACGGTGACCCGGCAAGATTTGCCGCACAGACGGGCGAAGTAGGCGCACTGCACCATGCTTTGGCCACTTGAGGAAGTGGAATGGGCGACCTGGACGCCGCTTTGGCTGAGGCAGGACGCGAAATCTCTCATGGCGACGGTTGGGAGCTGCAACCTGCACCTTTGAGGATTTTCGACGAACACTAGGTGCGCAGCGAGCGTAACCGCCTCGCCCGATCTATTTTCCTCGTGCGATGCAGAGCATCTACGCGCTTCGTAGCCCAAGATTTCTCCCACCTGATTCAACCCCTTGTTCGTCTACCTGGAAACAGCGATAAAAATATGATCAGTCGAACCAAATAGCCGCAGCTTTCAAAGATGAACCAAAGGGAGCAAAAACACAAACCTTTGTCGACAAAATCAAGAGGAGCTCAATTTCGGCAGCGAAGAATGTAGTCGCTGGATAGAAGCCCAGAGGATCTCAACCCGAGAGGAACACCGAGGAAAAAGTAAGACCTGGTACTCGCCTGAACAGCGGGCATACAAATGGCGTCTTCGCCTCACCCTGAACAAAAACTCAACCGCTCCGCAACAAGGTGTCACCTTCCATCAGGAGCAGTAGAATACTAGCAGTAGGCACACCGTCTGCCAGTTTCTTTACCTCCTACATCCCTTTCTCCTGGGTTAAAACTTGGCGGTGTTGGAGTGACCAAAAGCGAGCTGGTGGAAAGAAGAGGACAAGCTCCGGAGGGCGACCACCATGACTCCTCCACTACTCCAGTGGCGTTGGGCGATGTGGCCAGTGGCCTGTGGCCTGTGGGCAGCAGAAAAGACGGGCAGGCAGCAAGGTGCCAAGACGAGACAGTCAGGTCTCGATTGGGGAGAGGGAGCTGGGATGTTGCCGCAGTTGCACTGTCGAATCACAGGGAGTGGTCGGTCGCCCGCTATGCAGCATGGAGCTCCACCTGATCGCGGCGAGGGCGATGGTGTGGAAAATGTTATATGTTCGCTTTGTATTTTACATCGCTCTATACTGATGAGCTAAAGCTTGAAGGTGATGAACGTTGATGAATTGATCATATTTTTTTTTATTACTTTTGATTGCACATAGAATCGCCGCTGTGATGCATGTTCCACACATAGTAGCCGGAAACGGGGTCAGCGCCGCGTTCCGCGACCCAGGGTCGATCGACCCAGATCGAGGGTCGGGAACGATGCGGGGTCGATGTGGGTCGTGGCCGGGTCACGGCCCCGTTCGATGCCTACTGACCCTATTGAGTGCCCAAGATTGAAGGCATCCCGTATTCCTGTCGCGCGCCATCTACATCCCGCGGCTGACCGGAACGACGCCGCCGCCGCACGGCTGGCTGCCCTGCCCCTGCTCGGTTCATCCGCCGCCGTCGCAGTTTAGTAGCCAGCTAGCTAGTCACCCGAGGAGGCTGCCGGACCGCGGGAGGCATCGCTCGACTGGATTATTTGAACATGTGAAGTGGATTTGGGGGATTGATTCGTGTTCGTGGGGAAATAACAGAGAAGAGAGTCACGAGATTGGTTTGTCAACTGTTCTTCGTGAGGAAGAAGCAGCCAACGTGGTTGTTGCCTCTTGGCTGGCATATGGACCCCATATAATTTTCATCAATGTTAACGTAGTGGGCTGACCCCTGGGCTAGGAAGTACTCCCTCCGTGTCAAAATATAAGTTGCACTAGTCACTTACCACACACATGTATATAGACATGTTTTAGTGCAAGATTCACTAGTCACTTACATGAATCTTGCACTAAAACATGTCTACATACATATGTGTGGTAAGTGACAAGTGCGACTTATATTTTGATACGGAGGGAGTAGTATTTTTTTTTTTTTGCTGAGGTGGTAGCGAAATTTGTGGCGGGATTTCCTTCCATCCAATACAGGCAACCAACATTCTAATTAATATTCAGGAAACTATAGTAAGATCTTTCTCTCCAGGGTATGTATCGTACCGGCTGGTCGACCCCAATTTGTTTGGATCCCGACCCACGTCCCGAATTAGGGCTCCAAAGATGTATACCCCTCATCGAACCTCGTTCCCCGGGGTAGCGACCCGTGACCCTCGACCCCGTTCCTCGACCCGGACGACCCGAATTTCTGGCAACTATGGTTCCACAGCTTGGTGAAATTAATCAAATTTGTTGCGCGGTGTCAATCTGGGTCGCGCCGTCCGCGCGTGCATCAGCTAGAACCACCGCCGCAGCGCGAGCAGTTCAGCAAAGGCGGCTGCCGACGCCCGGGCGGCGCTCTCTTTGCTAGCAACGGGTTCCGCTCGAAGAAGTTCGCCGGCCGGAGCTCAAACCCGCCGCTCACCGTCGGCATCACCGGGAAATCGTCCTGGTACGGGATGTGGTGGATGCCCAACGTGTACCACAGCACGATGTCCTCGTCCTGTATCCCCCTGTCCCTCCCGCTCCACGCCGCCAGGCGGCCCTGGCCGTCGTCGCCGGTGCTCTGGTCCGCGTACAGACCGGGCGTCCACTTCTCGTCCCTGCTGTACGGCGTCACCCACACCTGCTTCTTGTTGTACCCCGCGCGCCTCTGCGGGTAGTCGTCGTCGTCCAGCACCGACGCCGCCGTCGCGCCGCCCGGGACGACACGGTACCCGACCTCGTTGCCCATCCTGGTCTTCTTGTTCGGGTTCACGATCAACAGGTCCGCCGGCGGCGCCGCGTTCACGTCCACCTGCGCGTCTGCCTCTGTCTCGGCCACCTCCCGGCGCACTGTCCAGTAGCTCTTCCTCGGCGTGTCGGCGCCGCCGGTTCCAGGGTCGTTAGTGTTGCGTCTGGTGGTGATGATGTTCTTGACGAAATAGTTGTTGGTACCGTCGCCGTCGAGGTCGAGGTGGTAGGTGATGTAGTGGTCGTGGTAGACGGCGAGGGTGTTCTCCGCCACCAGAGTGCCGTGCGCGTCCTGCCCATAGTTACCAGAAATCTGGGTCGTCCGGGTCGAGGTACCGGGTCGCGGGTCGAGGGTCACAACTGTCGGGAATAAGGTTCGACGAAGGGTATACATTTTTGGTACCCCAATTTGGGTCGAGGATCGGGATCCACGTCATTTTGGGTCGATGACCCTGGTGCAATTTGTTGGAGTGGTTAGCTTGACTGCATGAATAACATGTTGACGTGTAGGGAAATCCGGCTTTTTTGCCTTGATTTGTTATCTTTAATTGCGTGACATTCATGGAGGCAAAAATTATGCATTTCTTTCGGAAACATTGCGATCTCCTGACTATTATTACCTGATACTGCGTGAAATCCTGCCAGGAAATTAGGGCCTCTAGCTCAGCAATTCTTTCCCCGTGAGGTGACTAGACTAGTACTGGACTCATTCTTTCCCACGACGCACAAACCCATCTCAACTGTTACTCTGTTTCTTCTCCACGAACCACAAATCGATTCTCTGCCCAAATTCACTTCATCTGTTCAAGTAAATCCAGTCGAACACTGCAGTCCAGCCATGCCTCCGGCTATCCGGCCTCCCCTAGTTACTAATCAGATGGCGACTAAGCTCCGACGGCGGCGGAGGATGAATGGAGAACGGCAGGCTGCGGTGCGGCGGCGGCCTTTAGGTCAGCCGCGGAGGGAGATGGCGCGCGTGCGGACTGCGGAAGGAAGCCTAGTATTTACTCCTTAATCTTTGGTACTCATTAGGTATCAGTAGCCATTGAAGATGGAACAGAGCCGTGACCCGGCCAGGACCCATGGCGACCCACCGTTGACCCCGACCCTCGATCTGGGTCAATCGACCCCGGGTCGCGGAACGCGGCATGGACCCCGTTTCCGGCTACTATGGTCCTGCCTGATCTGGTCGGCGTGCGTGTAGTCCGTCCCCTTCACCTCAAGGAGACCTGTCAGTGATACCGTGAATTTGATGGAGCCGCTCGTCTTGAATTCCCAGTCCAGGATGTAGTCGTAGTTCCCGCACGACACCACCATCCTCACCACCAAGCTCACGTCAGGCCGGACCTCCGTGATCTGCATCAACCGATCCAAGCACGTCAGACATGCGACTATGCGAGTATGAGACTCCAGGAGGCCCGGCTGATTGTTTAACAGTCGGTCGGGGAAGCCGGCCTCGGTGTGGCGCCACGCGACGTCGCCGGCATACCGTTCAAAGACGCAGATCATGTTCTTGTTCTCGACGGGTTTGTCGTCCTGGCCGGCGTAGTAGCCATCGAGGTAGGCAGCGTTGGCCGGGCAGTCGGCGCCGGGCTGTAGCGGGAAGGCCCAGAGCCCTAGGCCGTACTCGCCGGCGTCCAAGAACGTGCGGGGCCAATAGCCCTCATGCGACGTCTTTCAAGCGAATTGGAAGGAGTGCGACGTCTTTCGAGACAATGGCTCTCGTGCGACGGATCCAAGCGGGTAAATAGCCCACGGCCAACATGGCCCTTAAACGCGTCTGATCTGATCGTTAGCTCTTAGGATTGGGGGTGCCTGCTAAGTTTAGAAGCGTCGGACCCACCACTTGTCCACGTAAGCGTTGGACCCACCACTTATCCACTCACCGCGTGGGACCTACCTCACCATAGCTAGACGAGTACCGCGCCCGTGCCCGTGCCCGTCCGCCGCCGCCCATTGCTTCCCCTTTCTCATATCTCTCTCTTCTCCGGTGACGATGTCCAAATGTCTAGCTCCTCCGCCCCGTCGTCCAAATGGCCACGGTTTGGTCCACTGCCGCCGCTAGGGTGCCCGGAATGCCCACGCCCAGAGCCCCTCAAGCATTGGGTCAGTAAGACCGATTCGAACGGAAATCTGGGCCGCGAGTTCTTCACCTGCTTGAGCAAGAAACATGT
This sequence comes from Poa pratensis, assembly GCA_947311845.1. NCBI lineage: Eukaryota > Viridiplantae > Streptophyta > Magnoliopsida > Poales > Poaceae > Poa > Poa pratensis. Next base: position 68,608,743 of record CAMZMU010000052.1, on the reverse strand, counting down.
AGGAATGGATGGCAAGGTTAGATCTGCGTTCTTTCGCAACCATTTGCTCTAATTTGTCCCTATTACGTGTTTTCTAGTCAAATTTGGGATTTGGAGTTCATTTGCTGCTTTCGGGCCCGCTGTTTTCAGATCTTGAAGAAATGCGGCCATTTCGAGTGGATCGAAACCTATGCTCAGAGGGTTGAACAAATTCAGGGCTACAATGATTCGTTGCCCGTTGATTCGAACGGGGCCGCAACCAGGGAGCTGCCATCGTTGGCGTGGAGAATTTGGGAAGCTCGGACATAGGAGCTGATAGAGACATGAGAAGGGCTGCGCGCAATGGTGAACTGCTAGCGGAGTCCGAACTAAGCCAGGAACGGAGGAAGATCAAGAAACATCTAAAGGAGATGATTGATTTGCAGAAGCAAGGAAATATGATTGCAGGCGGATTTTATTGCTGTATCATTGCAATGTTTTTCTTTTACTTGTTGTCTATCCGTTCTTAGGACAGAGCAGGCGATGTGTGCCATGCCAAGTTCGTCCCCAAGTTTGTTTAACTTAATCAAATTTAAGCATCAATTTCTGAAGTTTCCTATTTCTGAACTTTCCCCAAGTCAGCCGTGTTCTTCAGTTAACAGTTCAGTTCACAGTTCTATTTTCAGTAAAAAAAATAGTTCTAGGCTGCCCGATAGATGTTGGGCCGTGAGAAAATGAACATGCCCAGAGATAAAAACGGCCCAACGGTTAAGAACAATGTTTTGTTTTTCAGTAGAAAACGTTTTTGGAATATCTCTTCTTTTTCTTTAAATTGAAACGACATACCTATGTTGGAACTTTTTTGAAATAAATCATAGAGAGACATTTCTGGATGTTGGGCTGTAATTTATGTATTTATTTTTTTGCAAAAACACCACGTTGTATTTTGGGCACCCATATTTATAGGATAGAGGCACACATCCGTATCTCTCCATTTTTATAGCATAGATGCGTGTCTAGATGTTGAGCCGAAATAAAATTGTGCTTAGCCTTTGGATATACACATGGAGCTCTCATAGAAACTTATAACAAACTTATTTACTTGTTTTAGCCTTTGGATTTTGTCATTTGCATGCAAAAAATATTACTTGGTCGTTCAACATATAAAACAATGGAAAGAGCTAGTTTGAGTTTTCAACGAAACAAACATATATGTTAGGACGAACAATACATTTTTTTGGACAACATTGTAGCACACTAACATCACACTTCTAACTTGGGCCTATAACTTGGTCCCTCTTAGAACTTTCGACAACATTTTTCTAGCACTCGCTCAACACGACACGACAAGAGAAACATTCTAGCACAATAGGGCATATATGCCCAAGGAAACAACAAACCGAATAAAAACATGGAAATAAACTAGGACGCCAAACAAACATGGAACAACTCCTTGTTGACTCCTCCGTAGCTCCTCCTACTTGGGGGTAGCTCACTCGTCGTCCTCCTCGTTGTAGGGGAGGTGGTGCATGTTGCCATGGGAGGGGAAGATGGCGTGGAAGTTGGTGTAGATGTTGTAGTTTGTGAATGCGATGAACTCGCACCCACACCAAAACACCTGCCCGAGGAGATGGAAGGCGTCGAACCAATTCCTGAAGGTGACGAACAAGCCGATGACGCGGCGGGTGTCGCCGTCGTAGTAGTTCTCGAGCCGGAACATGCGGGGCGAGCCCGCGGGGAGGTGTTCGTAGCAGGACGCGAGGAAGAACTCAGCTAGCTCCCTTGCGCCCCTCCACCTGGAGATGGACCACACGCGCAGCCGGTTCTCGACGACCACATCGGGCGGATAGCGCAGCTCCGGCGTGGTGGTAGGGGGACGGTACGTCGGGCCGTTGAACTGCATGGTGGCTAGGTTTTGGTTTGCAAGAAGAGGAAGGTGCGGTGGCGGCTTGACAGAGAAGTGGTGTGTGAGAAGAGGAAGAAGAGGAGCCCCTCCTTTTAAAGACGGTGCGGTGGTGCATTGCGAGAGAAGAGGAAGAAGAAGTGGTTTTCTGCATGTGTGGACGCATCCGAAGCGGCATGTGTGGACGCTCGTCAAAATTCAAAGCGGTGCGGTGAAAAAACTGCGGGGCAACGGGCTGCATCGATACTGCATCGAGATGATTTAATAGCATAGGTGCGACGTCTTTTTCTGAATCAATAGCGGGGCAGGCTACATCGAGGGCTGCGACATGAGCATGCATGCGAACGTTGGGCGGGAGCGGCTGCATGAGCATGCATGCGAACTGATCACCCGCGTCAGTGCGTGCTGGAAAACACACGAACTCACACACTCGTGCACCTAGTTCATGCACCGGCTAATTTTGTGCCGCTGGATCTAGATGAACGGCTAAGATTGAACCACACACCGATCCAAACCCCACGAATCGAACCAATCAGCGCTCGATGGGCTGCTAGCCAATCAAATTGCAGAACGAGCACACAGACAGATCGGTGCATAAGTAATTCAAAAAAAATCAAAAAAAGAAAAAACTTGTGCACATAGTCTTATTATGTTGTATAGCAACCAAAAAATATATAAACATGGTTTGCATCCTTTTTTGCGGAAAAGGCTTAAATCAAGTGTTAGACCACTAACACTTAAGATTGAGCATAAGTAATTAAAAAAATCAAAAAAAGAAAAAACTTATGCACATAGTCGTATTATGTTGCATAGCAACCAAAAAAAATATAAACATGGTTTATATACAATTGCAGGAAAATGCCTTCGAGAAAATGGGATTCTTGTACAATGTAGTATGGTTTTCGAAGAACAAAGGTTGTGTGTTCTAGATCATAAGTAATTCAAAAAAAATCAAAAAAATGTAAAACTTGTGCACATAGTCGTATTATGTTGCATAGCAACCCAAAAAAATATAAACATGGTTTATATACAATTACAGGAAAATGCCTTCAAGAAAATGGGATTCTTGTACAATGTAGTATGGTTTTCAAAGAACAAAGGTTGTGTGTTCTAGATCATAAGTAAATATATATATGTTTTATTATGGATTTCAAATAAAACTTGTGCTTATAGTCTTATTATGTTGTATAGCAACCAAAAAAATAATAAATAAGATTCAAAAACTTGTTATGTATATGTTTTCCTATTAAACAATGATTTAGGAAAAAAGAAAAGAATATAATAGAAAATGAATTCAAAAAATAATGAGACTTCATATTTACACTATATAGGTAGGATAGAGGTGTAGGAATTTTATTTGGATGATTTAGAGAAGATGCAAAAAACAACCTTCTTAGAAAGGGGGTCGTTTACCCTACCTTATGAGGTCATTTGAAACACATTTTTCATGACTATGAGTCTAACTTAACAAAAGAGCTCAGAATGATCAGGTAACATACATATTTGAGTTGAGGTAGCATTGAAACATCATACCCGAGTCAAAAGTTCAACTTGAGTCCAAATTTGAATTTAAACCGAAATTTGAATTTTTCATCAAATTTGAATTTCAGTTTGAAAACAATAACCAAATAAGTTCTGATGGAAACATGTGGGTACATAGTGTCTAACAAATGTTATTACATGCCATAAATTTCAAATGATCAACAGTTCTATCTCTTCCGACCACGCCGTGTACCCTTCTTCGCCTTAACATTTCTTGTTTTTGGGAGGTCTGCACACACAAGTTCACTGATCATCTTGGTTTTCTTCACTGGACTCGATGCTATCACCTCCTGAAACTCGATAGCAGATTCAGTTTGATCAAATTCTTCAGTGTGCACCTCGACATCAGTTTCTTCAGTGACACCAGCTTCAGTTTCAGTGACACCAGCTGCAATTTCTTCAGTTTCAGTGACACCAGCTGCAGTTTCTTCAGTTTCAGCACCAAACTGTTCCAGCCACTGACTTGTTTTCCTTCTGCAGCCACTGACTCTTGCTCTTTTTGTTGCCCAAGACTGTTCAACAACAATAGGCTGACTTGGAAACTTCCTCCTGAAAAGAACAAAGCATGCCACATATTTATAATTGAAACAAAAGCAGAATATGAACAAACACAAATAAACAATCACATACTTTCTGGGCTGAGGAGGAGAGAAAATGCATTGTCTAGATCCCTCTCTGTGCCCAAGTATTTGGCACCGATTGCATCTATTTTTGTTACCCTTTTGAGCCCTTTTTGGCTTTGCATCTTTCTTGTCCTTCTTGCCCTTCTTACTACTCCCACCTTTTTCAAACCATGCTTTGAATCTACTCTGTTTAGGTCTGCCTGCCTTTCTTTTTGTCAGAGGAGGACACATGGAAAATTCAAGCGGCACTTCTGGCCACTGCTTCTGATCTGTAAGAGGTGGAATTGGAGTTGCATATGCAGCTTTGAATTTTGCTACCGAATAATATTCATGCAGATATGGATGCATATTTATCTTCGGTTGACCGGCTAAGAATAGAATGGCATGATCACATGGTTTACCAGTGTGTTGCCACTCGAGGCAACTGCAATCATGCAAATCAGTGTTAACAACATGCCTCCTTCCAGTCTTGTTATCTCTAACTTCAGCACCACACAGTGATGATTTTTCAACAGACAAATGTGTAAGACCTCTGCTTCTGTTGACCACCTGTTGCACCACTGCTGGAAGTTTATCACCTTGCAGACAATCACCAATCTTTTTTCTCAATTCCCACAGCCGCATGAGCATGATCCTGATTTGATCAACCATGTCATGCACAGGCAAATCTTTTAGCTGCTTCACCTTGTTGTTGAAACTTTCTGCCAAATTGTTGTTGATATGATCACACTTGATGGCAGTGTTGAATCCTGACCTGTACCATAATAAAGAATGGTAGGTGTTCAACCATGTACCAAACTCCTCACATGTTGCCATTACCTTATTAAGATGATATGAATGTGTCTGTTTAGTGTAAGATCTTGCTGCTGGCCACATTCTCCCAAATTCATCTCCTCTGAATTTTTTGATCAAATTCATCCACAAATGGCCGAAGCACTCCCTTTGCTCAGCATGTGGGAACACATTTTTACTGCATTTTCCAGACCTTTGCATGCATCTGTGTGTATTGCCAAAGGTGACACTGGCCCTAAGCATCTTTTCAACTGCATCATGAACCATGTCCATGAAGCCTCTGTCTCTGACTGAAACAAGCCAACAGCAACTGGAAACATCCAGTTATGTCCATCTAGAGCATTGCATGCTGCCAACTGACCATTCCACTTGCCTGTCAAAAATGATGAGTCTATGCTCAAATATGGACGACATCCTGCTTTGAAGCCATCGATGCAAGGCTTTAAAGCCATAAAGAATTTGGAGAAATAAACCTTGCCATCCTCTGACACCTCAGTATCTATCTCGACAACACTGCCAGGTGACCTTTTCTCCACCTCTGCTTTGAAATTGAAAAGCATCCTAAATGTGTTTGCCCAATCACCATACAAATGCTTCATTGCCCTTGTTTAGCCTTCAACACTGTGGTATATTGCAGTTTAATGGGGTATAACTTTTCCAAGTCTACTTGGAGTCTTTTGGCAATAGTGTTGGGTGTTTTGGCCAAAATTGGAGTTATCTTTTCTGCAACCCAAATCTGTGATGTCATGCTTGATTTTTTTTGTGAACTTGTCAGACAAGTATGTTTATTAGGGATTTGGTTAACCCTGAAAGTACTTCCATCAGGCTGCAGTCTAGCAGATATGTACCACTTGCAAGCCCTCTTACCACTACCATCAAAACCTCTGCACTTAGCATAAAACTTCTTTGTATCAGTCCAAAGTGTCTTGGCATCAAACTGATGTCTGACTACATAAGTCTTGAAAGACAACCTGAACTCATCCATGTTTGGCCACAACTTCCCCACTTGAATGACAGGGTTTTCCTTGTCATACACATGCACCAGCTCATCATCATGTGCATCATCTACATCATCTGCAGCATCTTCCATCAACTGTTCATCTAGATCTACATCTTCACTCAATTCTGTGTCATCATTACCACTTGTATTAGCTTCATCCCTCTCCTCCTCATCTCTGTCATCGACTGGAATGCCAAATAGTTTGGCCATCTCAGTTTCACCAATTGGTGCAATGACCAAATCAGTAGGCTCCTCCAACTCAACTGCATTCCAATCAACAACAACAACATTTCCCTCTTCTGCATGTGCATTATCGGCTATTACTGTCACATCAGTAATAATGGGAACGATATGCCTCTGTGAAGCCCAATCATCATCTGCCTTCTGCATAGCCAAGTGTGACGGCACATAACCCACCTTCGAATCAATATTCAGATCAACGAGCTCAGCAAAAAAATCAGCCCTGAGGCTTGCCCAGCCCTCTTGCCTATCGATTTCATCAACAATATCTTCACCATCTTCAATTCTGACATACTCTCCTTTGAAATCATCATACCGCAATAGTGAAACCTCTTGCTCTGGACCCCAAAGCACAGTTTCCCCAATTTTCTCCACCAATTTCCTCACTGCCTTCTCTTCCATATTCTGTATCTCATCGGGATCAATCTCTGCACAATCAACCTCCCATTTCACAATTGTGTCTCTCTGGATGTTCTCAATGCTATCATCAACTAATTTTGCCGTCGATGGAAAGAAATTGATTGCAAATTCAAAGGTTTCAGCAGCATCCCCTCTGTTATAGGCGGGCAGTGTGAGAAAGAGCAGAGGAGGACGTAAATCGCATTAAAAATTGGCGGGAGGGAGGCGCATTACCTGTTCGAAGCTGAATCTGGCGGCTCCTTCTCGATCTGACCACGGGCTCCTCTCACCGCGCCGCCCCCTCTCACCTTCTATCGATTTCAACAAGCAAAACACACGAGCTCAGATCTACAAACAGGCGGAGGGGATTGGGACTAGAGTATCTAATTCACTCACCACCATGAAGGCCGCCGCCGCCGCCGAGAAAGAGGGCTCCTCCGCCGCCGCCGCAGCCGTCACCGGAGCTGAAGAATGGAGCGCGCGCAGTTTGGGACAGTGTCACATCCCAAAATTTTGGAACCAAGAAAAACTTAGTTTTACAAGACCCAAAATTCAGAACTAACAAAAACTTTTTGAAATGTTTCACTGATGATCGTGTTTTCCTTCCCATTGCTATGTTTGAACTTGTGTGACTTGTTGTTTAAGTTGTTTGACTAGTAAATATAAGACCCAACCAATATAAATATATATTTAACTTTGGTGATCATGTTATGACAAGAAAATATTCCATGTATCTTTTCCATTCTTATTTTGGCCAACTCCATTTCAAAGATACTTGGTTTAGCAACAACCAAAACTAATACCAGTAATTGGGAAAGTAAAAGTATTTCCAAAATTATGTGTTTCCAAAATTATGGAGATCTATATGCTATCTCCTACCTATTTTTCAACCTTGATATTTTGCAGATGTATACAACTCCCATTTTATAAACTCTTGTTTTCACTCCATTTGAAAATAACACTAGTGGGAAATATATTACCCACATATTTCCTTTTTCAAATCTTTTTGAAAACTATTAAGTTATGAGTGGAGATATCTCCTAAACATCATCTTGTCATAATTAGGAGTGGTCACTTTTCCCCAAGATAGCATTGTGGAAATGGTAGTATGATTAATTCATGTGGTTTGATTGTGTGGTCATGGTTGTGATGTTTGTATTGTTGAGTTTGTTGCTTGTGAGGATAAATTCCTCAGTTGTGCTTAACACTACAATGGAACACACTTGGCAACAAGTTTGGAGTGTGACTTGAATAAAAACAAACCCTCTAAAATTATTCACACCTAAGTTAAAATCCTAAATTAAGGGAAATGATCTTATTAAAATTCCCTCTCTATCTATTCCTCTATTTTATGAAAACAATTATATTTTTCCTTATTCTAGGAATGAGATGAAGTAATAATCATCTCAACTCCATCTCACTCATTCAACAAAAAGGGAAATTAAGATCATGAAATAAAGGAATGATCTTAATAAATTATTTTCCCTACTTACCTCTCTATTTCCTTCAAACAAATATTTTCTATATGCAAATATAAGTTAAGTGAAGTTATTATATTTGTCAAGAAAGTTCCAAGAGCTCAAAACAATATCTCTCACTTGCTTTAGAAATATTAAAGGAATAACAAATATTATTTACCAAAAATAATATATTGAAACCCTATGAGCAAATATGGTTCAAAACATTTTATTTTCAAACACCAATTTTTGTGGAGCTTCTACATATATATGGGAGGCTGCATGAATTTTCTCAGAATTTTGTAAAATCTTTTAATACCCCAAATAAATCCCCAAAATGCCACTGGTTTCTAAAGGAAATAAAAGAAACAAGAAATAGGACTTGGATGTAAAAAGAAAAGTGAAGCCAGGGGGTGTTCAGAAATCTCGCGTCGTCTCTCTCCTCCCGCCCGACACGGCCGCGCCGTTGCCGACGAGAGAGGGAGGCCCCCCACGACGTCCTGCGTCTCGCCGCCCGGGGCCCCCTGCTCTCCTCTCCCCTGCAACAAGGATAAGAAGAGCACCGCCCTCCTCTGCTCCCCTCACCCCTCTGTCACCCCTCCTCTCTCTCTCTCTCTCGATATTTTCCCCCATGGCTGAGCCGAGTTCGCCGTCACGCCGCCGTCTACTGGGGCCGCCATTGACGAATCGGCGAGAACCAAAAGCTCCGTCGTCTCGTCATTGTCTTCCTCCCTGCCCAAGGAATCAAGCCGGATCGTCGTCGTTGCGGAGATCGACGCCATCTTCTCCGTTTCCGGCCGCCAACCTCCGAGCAAGCTCGCCGCCGTTCTGGTCCTCCTCTTCTACAGCCGTTTGGTCTCACGCGACGAGGGTGAGCATGCGCATCTCCTAGACATCCCCGTTCATCCTAGCTCGCCGTAGTTCGTCGCTTCGCCGTTAGCCGTAGACCGCCGCCACCGGAGCTCACCATCGTCGCCGACTCCGGTGACCACTTGGTCCTTCGCGCCGCCACGGTGCAGCCCACACCCGTATGCACCTAATGCGAGTAGAAATAGGGACCAGTTCGAGCGCAGCGCAACGCAACCGTGCGGGTCACCGCCGGTGATCACCGCGGCCGCGCGCGACATCGCCATGCACTGCCACCACCTCATATTGGTGTACACCCATATACGATCACAAGCACGAGCCAGCCCAGTGGCTAGCACACGCGCGCATTCTCACGAGGTCGCGAGTTCGATCCCGCACGGCGCACTTCCTTTTTCCGTTTATTTCGCACACTGACAGCCGGGGCCCACTCGTCATTGGCCCAGCGCCCGCCTGCGCCGCGTCAGCGCCAGCGTGGCCGAAGGCCCCACTGGCCAGTGGCTGTGTGTAGCCAGACCCCGGTGAAAAACATTTTTGGGCAAGTTCCAGAAATTAATAAAATTCCACAGAATTAAGAATGGATTGGTAAAATCCATAACTAATTAATTACTTGTCCAAAAATTGCAAATAAGATGCCAAAATGTTCAGAAAAATAAATCTAGTCTTTTGGTGTAATTCACACATCCAAATAAATTAGTTTATTTAATGTTTTATTAAAATAAGGGAAATGGCAGAAAAGAAAATGATTTTGTAAAATCCATAACTTTAAAAATAATGCTCCAAAATTTAAGAATGAAGTATCAAAATGTTCAGCACTTAATATACTTCACGTTTCACCACTTTCCCAAACATGGATAATTAGTTTTAGTGTTGTTTAAAATGATTTGTTAAAATGGTAGCATTAAATCAAATTTTGAAAATGCAATAACTTTTAATGGCTTATCAGAAAAAGGTGTTCTCTATATCAAAATGATCAGAAAAATATGAACGGTTCAGTAATCACATTTGCATGCATAATTAAACAAGATTACAGTACTGTACCTTTAGAAGTTAGGAAAGTCATTAATTTAAAAGGGTGGAGTTATAATTTTCTCTTGTTGAGATAATTAATTCTGCACCCCATTTAAATTGCTGGATAATTTTGTAAGTAAGTTCAGTGTGTAAAAATGTCGTTGCCATCATGTGTTTGTGCATGGCACTTGTTATGCATGTGTGGTTTGTTAATTGTTTGTGTATCACTTGTGGTTTTGCTTGGAGTATTGAGTGTTGTTTCTTTTGCGACGCTAGATATAAACGCTACCGGAGTGATCTTTGAAAAAGGTTTATTGAAGAAGAATCAGAGTTTATTTCTCTGATCAGTGAGGAGAAGTTCAGGGGCATTATGCTGAAATCAGGCAAGCTATTCTCCGAGTTTGCATCTATATACATCTATTTCGGTTCACATGCTTTACTTATAAAGAGCATAAGTGACTTATGTGGTGTTTGCCACTAAAGCTATGATTTTGAAAACCCTTTGTTTTAAAAATACAAGTATATTATTTTGACACCCTATATGGAGATATTAGATGGAAATTCTTTTTCAAACTATAGGATGGGAAAAATATTGTTTACTCAAAACTCTTTTGAAAATACTTGTGTGGATATGGAATACCGAGATGTCGGTGTTCAAGTGGAGAAATGGAGAATTGTGGTGTTTATGAAAAATGCACATTGTGTCTTTGTACTATGACGACCAGCCGATAACCTGTGCGACCACAGGTACCCACATATGGGAAAGGGCGTAGTCATATAGTTTGCTCATATTAGTACTGGATGCCTCAACAACGGGGATGACCCCGTTCCATGAGGGGATGGTCTGAGGACCTACCCCCTGACCCGGGTCCTCTAAAGAGAAGAACGCCTGAGGGCAACGCCTGAGGGCTGATATGAATTGGAGATAGAGGATTTGTAGGGCCATTAAAATTCGCCGAGCAGAACTACGAGTCCTCACACTTAGATTCCGACGGGCTGGGTTAAGTGTGTTGGAAAGCTTCGTAGCGGTAGGGTCCTATACTAGCATGAGCAAAGGACAGACTATGGTCGGTGACTCAACTTCGCATACACCTTGTATGGCGGGACGTGGCTGACACGATGAGTTGCCGGATGGATGTGGGGAAAGCGTGCTACCTCTGCAGAGGGTAAAACTATTCGAATAACCGAGTCCTCGGATATGGACAGTTGGGAGGCTGTCCTTTGACCATGTGCAAGTTTTGGAAATGTTTTAAGGTTTGAAAAGAAAATGGAGGCGTTTGATGTATGCAACTATACCGACGGGCTGGTATGAGATTGCTGGGAAAAGAAGAAGACCATGACGGGTTATGGTCGAGAAGTGCAGAGTTTTGTGATTTGAAAGTGGAAAATGTTTTATGCAACTATGCCAACGGGCCGGCATGAGGTTGTTGGGATTGAATGACCATGAAGGGTTATGGTCGAAAAAGGAGGAGTTTTGGAGAATTAAACAAAATGGTGATTTTCCGGGAAATGTTTATAAAAGAGACTTCTTACCTTTTTCAACAAAGATGTATTTTCGAGATAAAGTTTTAAAAAGAGATTTCTTACAAAGACAGATTTAGGGGAAAAGTTCTAAAAGCCTTCTTTCCTTTTTTTCAATAAAGATATAGAGACTTCAAAACAAAGTTTTATTAAACAAATGTCTATCCTTCTCTTTTTCAACAAGGGTATAGAGTTTTCAAAGCAAATGAAGTTTTATTTAAACAATAAAAAGAGTAGTGCATGCTCATTTCGGGGTAGTTTGCGAGTACATTCAAATGTACTCATATTGGTTTCGTCCCTGGCTATTGTCTTAGCCAGATTTTGAAGAAGAGCCGATCGAAGAGAAAAAGGGCATTCACTGACGTCAATGCGAACTAGGGCGCTTCCCAGTCAGCTGCCTGTAGGGTCGGCAAGTGACTTGGGCTCCACGTTGATTTGGTGATATCCACTGCAAGTACCTGTTGAAGTTATGGCTTCAAACAAGTAAGTAAACTCATTCGGTATTTATGGGTGTTCTGTGATGCCAATTCGAGTTATGTGCAACAACATACTGATCATGAGATTGTTGCAGGAAACATAACGAGTATCTCGGATAGCTAATCCGGGGTCCTCACAGACAGTCAGGTCGGGCGGGTGGAGCGCGGACAGTTTGCTAATTAATTTGGTTGCCCAATATGTCTTAACGAAAATGTGACTAGTTGACTAACGTTTTAACGCCTGTGTGGCCGTGGGCTATTTACCCGCTTGGATCCGTCGCACGAGAGCCATTGTCTCGAAAGACATCGCACTCCTTCCAATTCGCTTGAAAGACGTCGCATGAGGGCTATTGGCCCGAACGTGTGGTAGTACCACTCCTCTGCCGGATCCATGTACGGGACGGAGACCTCGGACACGAACCCGCGATAGAGCACTCTCCGCCGCGCGCCGGCGTCGGCGTCGTGGATCGAGGCCAGTGAGATGACCGTGCCGGCACGCATGTCAAACCCCACATGGAACTCCCAGTTGGCCCACCTGTGTTATTTGGAAACCGTACATCTGAGTTAGTCTGCTCACGTGTCAAAAAAAAACTACTTTGCTGAATGTTGATATACTGTATTATTTTTCTACGACGTAAATAATAAGCATACTATCCTAAAATCAGAAAAATCATGAAGCAGTGGTCAATTGGTTAACACATATTGCTAACTCCTTAGCTTGAGAGTTCAAACCCCCAAATCTCCATTAATTTTGCCGCAATTTTTTCTTGCATGCATACGATTAGTAGTCCATATTCTTTCTTTTGCAATCATTTCTTTTGTTTACAAAAACATTTTTACAATTTTGAATACCCACCCTCAAAATTCTGGGCCTGCCCCTGCTTTGCTCAGCTATTGCAGACAGCACAATACGTTCACCATTAACTCAAAACCACCAAGCTAAATTCAAAAAAACCTCAAACCACCAAGTTACGATTACAATCAGATCCAACCAGTCCAGTCACGCAGGGAGGAACTGACTGAATTAACACACAACCATCCAAAGAAAATCCCAGTTTAGCTAATTCATGAGCTACAACATCGTTTGTACACTTAACTTTGCACGCCTTAAAATTATGACGCTAAGATGATGTATAATTTGTGTTAAATGGCCATTTTGCATATTTTAGCCAGTGTGGTCATCAAGAAAAATTCTATCAGATATAATCTCTTACAAAAAAAATGCCTTTAAATGGCTTATTATAGTGCGGGAAAAACGCTATCCACATTGGCGTTTTTGGGTTGAGGTGCTACGGCTAAGGCATGAACAAGACATTCGCATCAGCATTTTGGCATTTTCAAAACCTTTGTGATTCTCACCACACACACACACACACACACACACACACACACACACACACACACACACACACACACACACAGAATACACATTCACGTTGACTTGCATTTAGATTCTTTGTAATTCTTGACAGACATAAAAATAGTGTTCAAGATGACTAATTTTCAGATGACTTAGCCATTTTTGGCTAAGTTTGGGCAATAAAAAATTGTCATCCTAGCCGGCATTTTCGGAGGGGTTAGATCTTGTTGAAATTTTCTGCAGGGTCGTCTGACCTTTTTATAAAGGGTCATTTAGTCAAAATTATATTACCTCTATAATCCGAAACTCACCCTATTTACACTTTTAAACACTTATGTTTTTTGTTTGGATCATTGTGAACTACATATGGGTTTATATTTCATACAAGACTTTGCAATGCTATGACCTTTTTTCTATAATAAGACGTGAAAAGGATCAAAGGAGAATCGTTTAGGACCTCTTTGGCTCACATGGTTGAAAAACACTGGAATATGAAAAGCACATGAATTTCACAGTTTTGTAAGTGCAGGAATTGTCATTTAGACAAAACACGGAAGAAAGACAGCAAAAATGGCCCGATTCTACGTACCTGAGTCTAAAAAAGAGGTTGGAGTGGGTGTACAAACTCCTATGGAACTGAGGCATATGAAGCCAATCCATAGGATTTTGGTAACACCATTTCTTTGAACTGGCAATCCATAGAAAAAATCCTAAGTATTAAAATCTTATGAAAATCTTTTAAAACTCCTACAATCCAAAAAGGAAAGGACCACCTGCTTCTCTAGCTTTATCGTGATGGAATGCCTAGGCAATTGGCATGTCCTACATTATTGCTAAGCTGATTTGCACATTTTGAATCCGAAGTCAATGATGCCCAAAGTTGATTTTAATCCATATATATACTCACCCCTTCCCGAAATATGTCGCGTATACCTTCTGTTCAGAGTCAAGCTTTATAAACTTTAACCAAGTATATAACAAAAAAGTATCAAAATTAACAATATCCGATCAATATTACTCTCTCCATCCCGTATTAGTTGACTCATATTTACCTAAATACGGATGTATTTACACACTAAAACATGTATATATACATCATATTTAGACAAGTCTGTGGCAACTAATTCGGGATGGATGGAGTATTAGAAATCATCATGAAACATTTTTTGCTATATGTACTTGGTCAAACCTTATAAATTGATTTTGTGTATACGCACCATATTTTGGAGAGATGTTTTGTTTGGCCCCAGCCAGACAAGTCGTCAGATATCTTGAATTATTTGATGCAGGAATTGTCTATAGTGCATTAAGGGAGTAGGTGGCTTGTGTCTGTTTCCGGTGGAATGATGATTGGTGGTTGTAATCCATATCTGACATTCGCACTGTATTCATCGTGGTCTCGTGTATAGCGTGCAATATAAATACAAACAAGACGTATTTTTGGTTTGTTTGTGTGCGTATGTTTTTGGCCCTCTTTGATGTTTTCAGATTCGAATCAGCATCAGCGGATCCTTTTCCGAGTGATCACTACTAGAAAACAAAGAGCAATGTCGCATTCGCACAAGCTGCTCTATCCACATGGCATAATTAACTCCCGCACTTCCCAGCGATGTGCAACGGTCCATGCAGTAAAACAAGAGATCGGTAAGTTCTGTTACCTGACGAAGTGGCCGTCCATGTGGAAGCCCCTGCCGCTCTCCGGCTGCGACACCACGCCGGGCGCGGTGAACGGCGTCCCGACCTTGCCGGCCCGGTAGTCCGTCCCCTCGGCCTTGGGCACCGGGTACACGACCCTGTCCCTGTACCCGACGATGGCCATCCGGTCGAGGTCCACCACCAGCGTCACGCCCTCCAGCGGCCGCGCGTAGAAGTTGGCCGTCGCGCCGGCCACGAAGCACAGCAGCTTCACCACCCTCCTCCGCCCCTGCACCTTCTCCTCGCCGAACCAGCCGACGGGGAACACGGCGCAGAGGACGTCGTCCATGTCCACGCCGCGCCGGCGCACGGACTCCACGAACGGCGCGTGCCTGGGCGGCAGCGCCACCGTGGCGAACTGCTCGTCCAGCGTGAGCATCGGGAACCCGGCGCCGTGGTGGACGGCGTGCGAGAGCACGAAGGGCGCCGTGGTGTCCGTGACGTCGACGCGGAGCTCGTGGGACTGGCCGCCGGCGCGGGCGATGACGAACGCGTGGCGCGGGAGGACGGCCCGGGAGGGGGAGGAGTGTGTCTCGGCGTAGGATAGGACGTCCGGCTTGTCGGGCTCGTCGAGGCCGACATAGTGGAAGGTGAGCGGGCGGGCGGGGACGAGCGGTGAGGCGAGCACGGCCGCGCGGACGGCGGTGAGCTCTGCCGGAGAGAGGGGTCGAGTGGGTGCGGGTGGATGGACGCTGCAATGGTGAGGATGGAGAGCGCGGTGAAGATGAGAGGAAGCATTGCGAGGAGCGGGATGCGACAGTAACTGACATCGACTGATGAAGTGACGAGACGGATATAGCCATGCGTGACTGCGGCGGTGTGGTGCTACTGCAGCCAAGAAATTGTCAGATTAACCACCATAAATTCCATCTCGTCTTCCACATTACTAATTACTAACTATATTAAAGTCGGCCAGAATCGCGGCCTCTGCCCGCTCGTGCTACTGTTCACTACTACAGTGTTGAACAGTACAGCAATCAGCAACGTCCAGTTTTAATCCACCGGCTCGCACAGCTCCTTCGTGACGCTTTTCCAAAAAGGCCCCTCACAAAACCAGCGCGTGCTCCACGGTCCACGATTTTACGAAGTAAAGGACCTACTTGCAAATGATAGAAAATTTAGGGCCCTTCCTGCAAAAAACGCACACAATTCTCCTCCATCTCTCCTCTCTCGCGCGGCCGCGACATCGCCGGCGACGCGGACGCGCTCCCCCGCCGCTCCATGCCTCCCCCGTCAGATCGACGGACACTGCGGCCTCCGGCGTCGCCGCATCTCCCTCCTCGTCGTCTTTCGCGTGCCGAAACGCCGCGCCGGCGGCGGAATCGTCCCCGCCGTGCCGCTGTCCCTCCGCCGCGTCCGCACGCCGCCAGCGAAGCTCCATCGACCCAAAAGCGGCGGCGCCGCCACCTGCGCCCACGCCGCGTCGAGCTGCATCCGATGCGCTCACTCGCGCGTCCCGGAACGCTCTCCTGCGGCGCCGGCGAGCTCCACGCCGCAGCGCAGGCGACGCCACAGCCCGGCCGTAGGTGACGTCAGCGTGACGCCTCATCTGGCCTGGGCTGCGCTACTGGGCCGCGTGCTGGGCTAGGATGGCTGCTTCGCAGCTGGCTCGGCCCTTTTTATTTTTCCCCCTTTTTTCTATTTTGCTTTTCCCAAAATCTTTCATAACTTTTCAAATACAACTTCATCAATTTTCAAACCTGCCAAAATTTAAAATGTGCAGATTCCCGAATTTGAATTCCACCAGAAAAACATTACACACAAATTTCAATATTTAAAATTTAAGAAGTCTTCCAAATCTAACCATTTTATCAACTTTTGGAAATCAAACAATTCATAGATATAATTTTTTTTAAATTCCGATACATTAAAATCCGAACACATTTTTAACGCGGACATTTCCAAATTTGAATTTCCTATACCAAGATATTTACAAATGTGACAAAAAAATGAACATGACCACAACAATAACCACTGACTATTCACGGCGTACGATATAAATAGCTCCCCAAATTGATCATCCTAAAAATTTGAACAACTTCCTTTTCATATTTCAGTTTCCTGAAATAGATTCCAAAAAAATCAATCTACGATGTCTGCAATTGTGAGCATCCCGCAATTTAGCTAATGCCATTACTGAAAAATAAACTTTTGCTTTCTTGCTATATGCCACAATACCTGCAAATATCAAATGCATTATACAAAGAACGCCACCATTTCTACTCACAAAATATATTAGGTAACCAACAAAAAAAAATATGTTCACAAATATATCCACCAAGGGCGCGGCATGAAAACAATTCTTTTACATCTAACCATTCTACCAACGTGAAAACAATTCAAATCTAAATAACTTCCCAATTCGAACAGATTCTGAAATCCGAACGAATTTCTAAACGCAAAGTATTTTTGAAGTCCAACAGAAAATTGAATATTTTAAAATTTAGAATAGTATCTTCCAAAACTGCCCATTTCATAGACATGAAAAGAAATCAAATCTGAATAACTTCCTAATTTAAATGTCCAACGACGGATTTCGGCATTTCCAACTATGTCAGATTTTTTTTAAGCAGAAACAGAAAATAGAAACATTACTATAAATAATCATCGTACAAATATGAGAAAATATCAAAATGACTATAAAAAAATAGAGTTTACAACAACAAATACAAAAGTTTGCCTTTTTTCAATCAACCAATATTTGGAAAAAAACTATGTTTTGTCTTCAAGTAACTATATCACTCGATGATGCATGTAAAATGCATACATGAACTTTGCACTATATCACTCATATTCCAATCATATTTGCATCATATAAGGGTTATACCACTGTTATTTAATGATTTTAGGAAATAAAATAATTGTTTCCTATTTTTATGGAATTAACCCTGCGCAGGCAGAAAACCCTATTTTTTCCTTTTATTTTTCAGGGATCCAAACGTCGTCAGAAAAATATGGAAAAATACAGAGGTCATTATTTTGGAAGGAGGAAGACGTAGGAGCGAAGGAATCAAGCAAACAGGGCCCGCAAGGCAAAAAGGGGTGGCCCACGCGGCCACTGTACCTGGCCGCATGGGGCCCACCCAATTGGGCCTCGGAGCTCCGCAAACCGCCGATCTTTCTTCCACAGCCTTCGTCTTGACCTAAAAACCCTATAAAAGAAGTCCCACGGCGTTCCCGTATAGAAGCGCCGCCATATCACAGAAACACGAAAACGAAGATCTGGAGCTGCAGATTGGAGGAGGAAAACTCCGGCAGGGCGCCACCGGCGTGGTCTCCATCTTCTCCATCGACATCTCCACCATCTCCATCATGAAGAGGGAGTAGTCCACCTCTGGACTATGGGTTTGTGGAAGTAACATATGTATCTCTCCTCTCTTTGAGCTTCACTAATTAGTACCGTATGAGCTGCTGAACATGATTACGGTCATATATGTAATTCCTATGTGGTGGATCTTTTTATGAGTTAATATATGTTTGAGATTGCAATGTTTGTTTCAGTTATGAGTATAGATGCATATTATGTACCCGTTCTTATATACTTGTTATGATCAAGCATGTTTATGAGGGCGTGTGTGGGGTGATGTGTGCATTAGTTGGAGTAACGGGGGTGGTGAGTGCGGTAAGTTGACAACTAAATATCGCGATCCACTTGGGTGTTTACCTTACTTTGTTGCCTCACTAGGGATAAACAAAAATACCATGCTACCGGAGATGTGGGTGTGACCATCGCCACTACTCTATGACTAGATCTAGCATGTTCTTATTTTCACTTCATGTCATGATACTTAAAGCTATACTCTGATTTATCTTAATTGCTAAGGTGTTATGATTTAGTTCGCATCTTGGTGGAGTATAAGAGAGATTAATAACCAAAAGATCTCTATGTTAGGACGTGATGCCCATATAATTAGTAACTTGATATCAAACTTTGTGTTGCAATCTCATATGTCAACTCTATGTGTCCATTGTCTGCCACACCATTAAAAGAGAGAGTGCATTTGTGAAACCATGAACCCCGGTCCATTTTTAATCATAAGAAACACCTTTCCAACCACTTTTATCACTTTTCCATTTTCTGCCATTATTAAATCCGAAAATACAAAAACACTTTTCATCTTGCATTCATCATAAAAAACCCAAAAATATCATTTATCATTGTTATCATCATCCTTGCACATTCATCCACCATTGCATATTTATTTCTTGTTTGCATTGCATATTTATCTTGATATCATTCTACACCTTGTGCTTGACAACCACAGGTGAGGTTGAGGACCAAAACAATTAACTTGTTTTGTAGGTGACCAAAAGAAGGATAGGAAGATAAATCTTTCACTACTGATTCCCCGAGAGTTCGATATTAAACCCTCGAGTCACCCTCGTGGGGAAAACACGTCTTCCACTTACTACATACTCTGCACTTGGAGTCTCAACCTAACCCGTATACTTTTCATTTCAGGTAGCTACTGAAGGCTATCACTTCTACGGGCATCAAGACTGTTTTCTGGCGCCGTTGCCGGGGAATCATAGCTGAAAAGATTTATCCAAGGAAGCTCCTGCACTAGTCTGTTTTCTAGCGCCGGATTCATCACAACAAAGTCAACATCACCAACTTGTGCTAACACCTAAGCTTGGGGAGGTTGCACCTACGTGAGCATCATCTTATCCATCTTTACCTTCAAAGCAAAATTATTTGTTTTGTCATTGTCATTGCATTGTCTTGCTTTTGTAATTCGGTTTGCATTTGTGAGACACATTTTATTTTCAGTTTTGCATATAAAATTAAAAAAAATAAAAAAAACTTGCTAAAATGGGAGAAAGAACTAAATTGTGTGACTACACAAACACTCCTAATGATCAATTTATCTCTAAAGCTATTGCCACACCTGAGATTAAAGCTGATAGTATGAAGTGTCCTAGTTTGTTAACTTGATAACTAGGGAACAATTTGGTGGTAGTGCTATGGAGGATGCCTCTATGCATCTTCATGATTTTGTTGAAATATGTGACATGCAAAAGTTTAAAATGTGGAAAGTGATATCCTAAAATGAAGCTATTTCCTTTTTCACTTAGAGGAAAGCTAAAGAGTGGTTGCATTCATTGCCATCCGGTAGTATTAATTCATGGGATGATCTTAAAGAAGCTTTTTAAAGAAATACTATCCCCCTGTTAAAATTTTGCAAAATAGAAACAACATCCTTTCTTTTAGGCAAAATGAAAATGAACATGTTGCTATGGCTTGGGATAGGATAAACTTATGCTTCGAACTTGTCCATCACATGGGTTAATGAATGGACCATATTACACTCTTTCTACAATGGTTTAAACTACATGTCTAGAAACATACTTGATTCTGCTGCTGGAGGTGCTTTTATGAGTAAAACTATAGTTGAAGCTAAAAATATATTGGAAAGCATTTTGCAAAACTATAGTCAATGGCATACTGATAGGGCACCCAATCCTTCTAAGAAAGTGAATCTATTGAGAAACTAATGATTTGTCATCTAAATGGATACTATTCTTGCTTTGCTTAATAAACCTAGTGTTGAAAATGTTCCTTTGCAAGAACTAGTTGGTAATAATTCTGAAAATATTGATGTCAACTTCATTAGGAACTATGGTAACAATGGGTATGGTAACAACAATTACAACTCTTATAAAAAACCCCCATATGTGCCAAATAAATATGCTTCTAGTGGTAATGTTTCTAGTGATTTGGAAAACACCATTAGATCTTTTATATCTACTCAAAAGGAGCTTAATAAGGAATTTATCTCAAGTTTGAAAAACAAGATGCTTTGTTTGAAAGGGTAGATCAGCTTGCTAAGGAAGTGTCATCATTAAAGAGTATCATTACAGCCCAAAAACATGAGGAAACAATTAAGTATTGCCAAGAGTTATCAATAAGTCTTGGGAACACATTCATGAGCAAGAAGAGTTGCTAAAGAATCTATTGGGGTAATGAAAGAGAGAGAAGTTGAGGAAGTTAAAATGCTTAGTGAAGTCAAGGATCCTTTGCTTGACTTAGAAAATTGTAGCTTGCATGAATAATCTCTATCTTACAAAAATTTGCAAGTGATCCTTCCATCAACACTAATCAAGCTGGTTTTGGTTCTATATTGCTAATCATGTCTTGAAAGAGAAAATTGCTAGGTACAACCAAGAGGCCATGATACCACCTAAGCTTGGGGATATGTGGATTCCCAAGGTACTAGTAACTATTGGAAAAGAGACACATCATGCCATACTTGATCTAGGATCTAGTGTCTCTGTCATGTCTAAAGAACTATATGAAGTGCTTGAATTGAAAAATCTTGAAAAATGCTCTATTGAACTTGCACTTGCTGATGATTCCATTAAACATGCTTTAGGGAAAGTAAGTGATGTTATGGTAGAGTTACATATGACTTTTGTGCCTGTGGATTTTCTAATCATGGACATGGGGAATAAAACCTCTAGTCCTATTATTCTTGGAAGACCTTTTCTTCGTACTACAGGTGCTATCATTGATTCAAAGAGGGAACGTAAGTTTCAGTTTCCACACAAGAAGTGCATGGAACACTTCCCAAGAAAGAGGGAACATCAAAGTTCAAGCTCCCTCATGAGCTTCATCTTCAATAAACAACAAGTAAGAAGCCTAGCTATATGGCTATAAAGAAAGCGCTTTGCGGGAGGCAACCCGGTTATTTTTATGTGTGATTTTCTTTGTGTCCTCTTGCTGTATCAAGAGATTTGTTTTTAGTTTAGTTTCTGGAGTTTTTAATAAAGTGCCAAGTTTTACCCATTTTGGTTTGAAAAGTTGCTTATAGCGTTCGGAGATTTTATTCCTGCACGAATCTGTGCACGGTATGATTTTTAATTCTTATTCTGTAACTCCGAATGAGCTCATATTTGAACTGTAGTTGCAACTTTTCATCCTCTGTATGCATGAATTTTTCGAATTTTTAGGCAAAGTTTGGTAGGGTAGAAAAATACGTTTTGCTGCTGCTGTTTTTCTGGACAGATTCTGTCCCATTTTGTTTTATGCATGTTTTGAACTTTTATCTTGAATCTTTTTGATTCAATGAGTTTATGAGTAGGCATACAACATATATACTTTCTGGACATTCATATGATTTTTTGTTAAGGATTATATGCAGCAAGAAACCTATTTGTTTATCACTACTAATGCACCCCACAGAAAAGAAAATGGGAGAAACGGTGTTTTGAAGTTTTTTCACAGGGATTGGAGGAGATGCACCAAGAGTTATCCAAGGATGGTGAAGACCATAAGCTTGGGGATGTGAAGACAACCCCACTGGACCTACACACTCTCGGTTTGCACGTCTAACTTCTGTTTTTCGATCGAAACACTTTATCGCATAAACTTGGAGCGTCTTTTTGTTTTTTTTGGTTTGTTTGTTATTTTGTGAGACCACCACATTATCATTTATATGAGAAAGAGCTACTGGAAATATGGGTTGAAATATGTTGGATGCTTTTATCATATTGGGAAAAGGGATGTTTGAGTTGATTTTTAATGATACATATAGTTGCATGATTCATGAGCTTGTTTATGAGTAATAATTTGCAAATGCTTTATCAAGAGCTATCACTTATTCATGTTTTGATGCTGAAAGTTATTTTACTTGTTTAACATGGATTAGTTAGTTCTATGGACACTCATGCATGCATCTAGATGGTCAACTTTCTCCCTCTTGCTAGCCCAAACATTCCAACAAGCAAAAACTTGTTTCCAACACCTTCAACCAAAGTTATTCCAGTGAGTCCACCATATCTATCTATTAGATTTATGCTATTCCGAGTATGTATATCATGATATTTGTGTTATCTATACCTCTGAATGAAAATGTTTATGTTATTAATTGTTATGGGAAAAGTTGGTTATATAGCTCTCACGAACTTGATGCACTACCACCAAATGAAAATGTTTCTAGCGCCGGATTCATCACAACAAAGTCAACATCACCAACTTGTGCTAACACCTAAGCTTGCGGAGGTTGCACCTACGGGAGCATCATCTTATCCATCTTTACCTTCAAAGCAAAATTATTTGTTTTGTCATTGTCATTGCATTGTCTTGCTTTTGTAATTCGGTTTGCATTTGTGAGACACATTTTATTTTCAGTTTTGCATATAAAATTAAAAAAATACAAAAAAAACTTGCTAAAATGGGAGAAAGAACTAAATTGTGTGACTACACAAACACTCCTAATGATCAATTCATTTCTAAAGCTATTGCCACACCTGAGATTAAAGCTGATAGCTATGAAGTGAGTCCTAATTTGTTAAACTTGATAACTAGGGAACAATTTGGTGGTAGTGCTATGGAGGATGCATCTATGCATCTTCATGATTTTGTTGAAATATGTGACATGCAAAAGTTTAAGAATGTTGAAAGTGATATCCTAAAATTGAAGCTATTTCCTTTTTCACTTAGAGGGAAAGCTAAAGAATGGTTGCATTCATTGCCATCCGGTAGTATTAATTCATGGGATGATCTTAAAGAAGCTTTTATTAAGAAATACTATCCTCCTGTTAAAATTTTGCAAAATAGAAACAACATCCTTTCTTTTAGGCAAAATGAAAATGAACATGTTGCTATGGCTTGGGATAAGATTAAACTTATGCTTCAAACTTGTCCATCACATGGGGTTAATGAATGGACCATATTACACTCTTTTTACAATGGTTTAAACTACATGTCTAGAAACATGCTTGATTCTGCTGCTAGAGGTGCTTTTATGAGTAAAACTATAGTTGAAGCTAAAAATATATTGGAAAGCATTTTGCAAAACTATAGTCAATGGCATACTGATAGGGCACCCAATCCTACTAAGAAAGTGAATTTTATTGAGGAAACTAATGATTTGTCATCTAAGATGGATACTATTCTTGTTTTGCTTAATAAATCTAGTGTTGAAAATGTTCCTTTGCAAGAACTAGTTGGTAATAATTCTGAAAATATTGATGTCAACTTCATTAGGAACTATGGTAACAATGAGTATGGGAACAACAATTACAACTCTTATAACAAACCCCCATATGTGCCAAATAAATATGCTACTAGTGGTAATGTTTCTAGTGATTTGGAAAACACCATTAGATCTTTTTGGTATACACCTTATTTTAACGCATCATCAAAACACATCATTTTGGTATACACCTTATTTTAAACCCTAAACCCGAAATGGAACCGCATCATCAAAACGCATCATTTTGGTATACACCTTATTTTAAACCGAGCGGTGTATCAGTGATTAGAAGAAGTGAGATTAGTTAAGCCTAAGAGAGAGGTAAGCTGGAGCGAAGACTCACCCATGGTGCATGGAGCGAACGATTTTGCAGCTGGCAGGCCTGGCCGCGAAAAAATTACCGATTCAGCCGTTGTCACTGGGCCTGGCGTGAGACTGCTTTAAGAAATGAGCTGTGTAAATTTTGGGCTGCAGGCAAATAGTCATCCTGTTTCTGCAGTCAGCGGGCTGGCTAGGTCACTCCCGTCGCTGCTGCAGTGGCCCGCGACGTGGCGGGCAGGTGGTCACAAATCAGAGAGAGGGGGGTTAACACCGGCGGCCGTCCTCCAGCTTCTTTCCGGCGGTGCTTGCTCAAACCCCCGTCTCTCTGCTCGCCTTGCCGCCACAGCGACCGGCCCGCATGCCCGCCCGCTCCCGGCAGAGGTACTACGGCCCTGGCCCGGCCGCCCGGCCCCTCCTCCCGTAGCGCGCCGGCCGCCGTTTGCGCTTCTCTCTCCACGGGCCCCGCCGGTGCGCGTTCGTGGGAGAGGGATCGGCTGCCGGGAGCTTTATGGCTCGGCTGTCCGTTGGGTGTCAGGGCCTCCTCCTCTGCTCCCATATTTTTTTTTCTCCTTAGGGCCGCCGCCGGAGCTTAGGGTTCGGCGGTCCCTGGTTTTGATTCATGGTGTAATGTGCCATTGATGCGAAGTTTTTTGTTCTGTGGCTGATGCTAGAGACGAGAGAGGCCGAATGGACAACGGCTGGACCGGAGCCGGAGGGACGGCGAGAAGACCGGGCAGCACGGCGGGGAAGACGACGAAGGTGCCAGCACGCCACGTGCTTCTGGAGGCCCCGCGATCCCGGCGCCTGCGGCCGGAAGAGGCGCAAGCGAGGATCCTCGCGGACGGCCGGGCGAGCCGGGTCCGGGACCGCAGGCCGGGATGCGCCTGCTCCTCCTCAGGAGAGGGGCTCCACTGGGCCAGGAAATGTCATGAGGCCGTGCTCTGATAGGCAGCAGAATAGAGCCGCGGAGGAAGCGCGGCGGATAACTAGAAGCATGATTAACAACACTGCATCGAGTTCTCTGTCGAGAGATCCAGACAGGAGCGCTGGCTCAACGAAGAGCGCAGGCCGGAATGTGCCTGCTCCTCCTCAGGAGAGGGACTTCACTGGGCCAGGAAATGTGATGATACCGTGCTCTGACAGGCAGCAGAATGGAGCGGCAGAGGAAGCGCGGCGGATAACTCGAGGCATGATTAACAACACTGCTTCGAGTTCTTTGTCGAGAGAACCAGACATGAGTGCTGGCTCAACGGAGAGTGCAGCCGAAATGCGCCTGCTCCTCCTCAGGAGAGGGACTCCACTGGGCCAGGAAATGTGATGAGACCGTGCTCTGACAGGCAGCAGAATGGAGCGGCGGAGGAAGCGCGCCGGATAACTCGAAGCATGATTAACAACACTGCTTCGAGTTCTTTGTCGAGAGATCCAGACATGAGTGCTGGCTCAACGAAGCGCGCAGGAGATCATACGAGTGAGAGTGTTAGCAGTTCGTCAAAGAAGCGGAAAAGAATGAGTGCGAGAAGCTATGTGAAGAGATTCAAGATTGTCGAAGGAGAGAATGCCGCAGGTATCATATCCTCTTATACTGTGCTTGTATGTTTGTGGTATATCCACTTATAGAGGCTGTCCCATACCGTGTGCCAATTGGTTTTTATGGCCTATGTGGGCTTAGGTACTTTGTTATCCAGTTGCACTATAATCACGGGGTTGTCTAGTGATTAGGAATAGCTGAAGGTTTAGAGGGGAATAAGATAATGTGTAGATTTGTGTTCAAAAAGATAATCTGTAGAACACACAATTCAGACATCATTGACTGCATCATGCTCCGTGCATGAAAAAAAAGATAGACTTTACAAAAACATTATGTTGCAAACTAGTTAAGGTTTTAGGCTTCAAGGTGGGAGACCATGTTTTAAAAAAAACAGCCAAGTCTTCTTATTTAGTCAAGGTTCTAGGCTTCAAGGTGGGAGACCGTGCTTTTAAAAAAACAGCCAAGCTTTCTTATTTAGTCAAGGTTTTAAACTTAAAGGTGAGGGACATATCTAGGGCACCATCATTTAGGTGCAAGCGTACAAACCGCTTTTTCTTTAGCACCAGATCAACATGGAAATTTCCAATCACGTGTTACTTGATATCGCAATTGCATTCTGGTTCATGAGGCTTACCTATAGCTGTACTCTTGGTCATTTAGCTTGCACTAATTCATCTGATTACTAGTATACCTGACTTATATTGACTTTTCAGATGTAGTTGTTGCTTCTCCTGACAGAGTGGGCAAGGAAAACAGTTCAAGTGGGCATGTGGCAGACAGCAACATATCTGAGCTCTGTGAAGGTAGCATGTCGACTGAAAAAAGCAAGAGACATGAAGTTTCCAAAAGTCTTGTTTTGGTTTGCATGAAACTTCAGAGACAAGAGTTAACCAATGTTCTGCACCGTTTTCAGAGGTTTGTCTTCAACTGCTCGCATTTCATTTGATCAGCGCTGATGCCACCATTTTTACTCTCTGCAAAATGGAAACTATTTGAACATATTTGCAAGCTCTTGGTAATTTGCAATACTACTTTCTTTGCCAACATGTTACCGGCAGGGGGTTTATTATACTTTTCTGTAGTCATCTTTTCTAGAACAGTTATCCACTTAAATGGGATCACGCGTGCGACGATCCTGAACGGAACAAGAATCAACATCAAGAATGACGCGACAACCAGAATCAGTAAGTTGGGCAGCAGAAAAAAGATTCATGGTAAGACGAGGAACATGAGAAACGTCAGGGACAGAGAAAGTAGGAGTGGTAAGATTACCACGACCAGCAACCGAAAGAGGAGAACCATCGGCAGTGAGAACATTAATAGGAGAATCTAGTGAGCGAAGAGAGGATAAAGCAGAAGAATCAGAAGACATATGAAAGGAAGCTCCAGAATCCAGAACCCAACGAGATGTACCTGACTGTGTAGATGGTGGTCGCGCAGAGCTGGAAGCATCAGTCACAGAGCCTGCAGTACCTATCGAAGAACCTGAAGCATCAAGCAGACGCTTAAGCCTCATAATATCCTGCTCAGTGAAGGAGGAATCGGACGTGTCGAAGGAGCACGCGGCCGAGTAGAAGAAGTACGCTCCTTGCGCTCCTTGCGCTGCTTCTTCCAGCAATCAGACTCAGCATGACCATCCTTGTCACAATAGCCGCAATGAGGAAGAACACGAGAACGACCATCGCCACCAGAAGGAGTGGGTAGAAGCGGCGGAGCACTGGGACGAGGAAGCACTGGTGCTGTAGACGGCGTAGCAGGAGCACTGGGTCGAGCAACAAACACTGAGGGAACCGCAAGCAGACCAGCACCACGGAGGCGAGTCTCCTCAGCACGAAGCTCAGAAAGAACAGCCGAAATAGGGACACGGCCACGAGCAAGCAACTGAGCACGGCGGGGCTCAAACTCCTGGCGGAGCCGAGATAAGAACTCATAGACGCGCTGGAACTCCAAGTCAGACCGCACAGTCTGGCAACATGGGCAGGTACCACAAACCGCAGTACGGAAGAGTCAAGCTGACGCCAGATAGCAGAACTCTGCGTGTAGAACTCATCAATAGTGGAGTCGCCCTGCTGAAGTGCATGCTCCTGACGGACCACTGACAGGTAGAGAGCATCGCCAGATGGCTGGTAGCGCTGGCGAAGGTGGGTCCACATCTCAGAGACAGTACCGAGCCCCATAAACTCAGAGGCAAACTGAGGAAGAACACTAGAAGAAAGAACAGCCGCATCACGAGCATCCTCATCAATCCACTGAGTGTAGGCAACCAAATCATCACGATAAGCAGTAAGGGAAGCGTCGTACTCCTCGACCTTCTGCTCATAAGCGCGAACCGCAGCAGCATCAGTAACCATGGCTGCATCCTTATCAGCCTGAGAAGCAGTAGCAGCAAGAACCAGGGCGTCGGCTGAGTAGGAACCACAGGCAGAACCGGACGCGGAGGACAGGGGACCTCGCCAGTAAGAACACCCCATAGACGAAGACCACGCATGTGAATGCGCATGAAGCCAGCAAACTCGTGTAGTTAGCACCATCAAAAATCACCGGGCAGCGAGGAATGGAGACATAGGCGGATGACGAAGACATTGTACCAGATATTTTTTTTTATACCGTACGATCTGGTACTGTAGCTATCGGGTACTGTAGCGATCTGGTCAACTCAATCGATCTGGAATCGATCGATCTGGAGAGCTGCAAGCCGAGCGAAGCTGCACCTGCTGTCGATCTAGTCAAACTTGCAAACCAATCTGTCGATCGATCTGGAGGGAGGCAGCTGCACCCACGGTCGATCTAGTCAAACCTGCTGTCGATCGATCTGGAGGGAGACGGCCGGTCGCACTGCGGATGGCCAGCTGGTGCGGCGGCGGTCGGTCTTCAGAGGACAGGGAGCCGGACGACGGCAGCCAGGGGACGGCCTTGAGGACGGACGGCAGGACGCCGGAGGGCGACGGCAGCCAGGGACGGCAGCGGCGGGGACCGCAGGAGACAGCGTGGTGGCCGCAGGAGACGGCGACGGCGGCGGCCGGCCAGGGAAAAAGCGACGAGTTGCAGCGTCGCAAAAAGAAAAAAACCTAAACCTAAACCATGTGCTCTGATACCATGTTAGGAAACGCAACTTGTATTTCCAGGGCCAAAGGCCACAATATATAGTACATGTACAGGTTACAAATATGCAGGAAACCCCTCATACAACGGGGAAACTATACAGGTATACATGGACACATAATATAACTCTAACAATTTGGTACTGTACATTTAACTGAAAAAAGATCTCCGGACGTATAGAGTTACATATATACTTTTTCCCAGTATTCTGATTTTGCTCTCATTTCACGGACCTTTGCATGTGCATCAGGCAGGACCTATGTTTTCAATAGCATGTACTGCAAGAGTAATGGCTATGTATTCTCTCATAGCAAAACTGTGTCTGTTGTATTAGAAATTTTTTCAAGTCACTCAACTCCATCTATCTTACTAAATGAGATCACTGAAGATATAGAAGTTAACATGATTAATGTACACCAAAAAAAAATCCAGCATCATGAATTTATGTAGTTTTTTGTTCTCGTATGAAGGTGATGGAACGATGAGTTTCTCATTCCCTCTTTTTTGGTTGTCAATGTGTATGTGTCGGATTGGTTAAAGAATTCATGGTGACAGATGGCTAGATAAGAAAATGGTTAAGGAAGATGACACAGTATTAAAGCTCAAGCATTTTAAGTACAATTTCATTGCAATGATTTCTCATGATAAATGATGTGCATATGCTTGAGAAGATGGAGCATGCAATAGATGGATCCCATTGAAACCTGCAACATCTTCTTCTGTGCTAAAGCACCAATAACAGTGATTATGACTAACCTTCTACCGTCAATCTTTTGTAGGTACAGCCACGTAAACCTACCGATATGTGCCAGCAGAATATAGTGGCTGAAAGTAGTCTTCCAGTGAAGGCTAGAGATCGACCCTGTGCCCTTGCAAGGTGCTTTCGTTCTCATTGCAAGGATTTCTGTTCTCACCTCAGCCTTTGCGGCTTATTAGATGCTAGGCAATAGGGTATGCATTGTGAATCCATGTGATTTTGTCTTAACCTTTTCATTTTGCAGACAAAGCTGTCTATCATCATTGCAAAGTGCACCAGCATCTCTTATTCATCACGAAGAGGTATCCCTCTCCAAACTTTTTATATTCTTTTGGTAACGTGTTTTTATGCGCTAACTCTCCTGCCCACCCCATTATGTGCTTTCTGGTTTTGATGCAACATTTGTTCTTTGACATTGTGTTAGATCAAGAGCACATTTGGAGACAGTGAAACCATTAGCGTTCAGAACAAAGATTCAGCTTCAGGACATGTGGTGATGCCATTTGATGAAACAGATGGTAACTCCAACATGTGCGTTGCTTGTGGAACCCCAGGAATTCTTAGGTACGTCGATTCATTTTTTATCAACATCAGTTTTACTAATGTATATAAAAATGTCGTCCGTATGAAGCCGTGTCTCTAGGATAGCATAAGAACAGATTATTGTGATATGCAAGTGAAAAAAAATCATATACCCTTGCTGAACTATGGTACAATTGCCGGTTTCTCCATTAAAATAAAAATCCTTGTATGCTCCTTATTACCCATGGGTCCAGGGGCCTGCTCTGAATTGTAAATATGCTATTTAGTTATACAGCCATGCAGGGGCCTTGTATGCGTGTCTGTGTTTTAATAATTTTATGCCAGTAACGTATGCTTGTCTGTGTGTGTATAATTTTATGCGAGTAATATGCTGCAGCCTGTAGTAATGTTTAACATGTTTTATTGTTTAGTGAGCAACACAAAATTAATAGTTGTTGTTTGCTTTGTTACCGTGGTACTAAATTCTTATCCTGAAGAATGTACCAATTCGTAATGCACCCAAAGGATATATACGTGTTCATGCATTTTAAATCCAATATGTATACTTGGCCTTGCTCCATCATGATGAATGGAGAAATGGCATGCCGTGTGATGGCTGTGCATTGAAGAACGTCTGGGTTCTGGACATGGTTTCACCTGCTTCACAGTTTCACTTGCCACATCTCCAGTCTCTATAATTATCTACTTTTTTACCTTTTATGTATTTGGTGAGCTAGCATAATTCGTCACCCATATTAATGGTTGTATCGATAATCAAACCCTGTGGTACAATCTCAGCCTAACACTAGGTTACTAGAACTTACAAGAAAGCTTACTTAGTTTAAGAGTGGGTTTTCTAAAATGTCTCGGAATCAGATAATCTGTTTTATCATCTATGAATACCAATTTATAGGTGCACGTGTGAATCCCCTGTTCTTTTATACTCTCTAGCATGGTAAGAGACCACACTATTAAAACTTGTCATCTGATCTGTGTATATTATTATGTTCTGTGTACACTTTGGTCCATCATGCACAATATTCAATCCATGATCTGATGTATGTATTCAATTAATAATAGGTTTTGTGATGGAAAAGCTTGCCAAAATAGATACCATATCTCTTGTCTGGATCCTTCCCTGGAATATTTGTCTCCTGGAATTTGGTTCTGTACCAGCTGTACGAAAAAGAGTTCCAGTTTGGTTTACATTCTATTGTTGATGGAATAGAGTCTGTGTGGGATGTCAGGGAGGCTGAGGGTAAGTATAACTTTTCTTCTGGCGTGCGAAAAAAATCTACATTTCCAAATTTATTACCTCTATTTATCTGTTCTATGGTTGTAGGAATGCAAAATAGCAAGCAGTATTTTGTTAAGTATAAGAATCTGGCGCATGTCCATAATTGTTGGGTTCCAGAAGGTGATATCAATGTCATGCCTGGCGGTGCTGATCTTCTTTCCTTGTTTAAAAAGAGGAATCATACTGAAAAGGTGATTGCTTTTGCGGTGAACTTTATTTTATTATGCATATGTGAGATGGTCAGGCTTTGCAAAAGAACCGTGTTGATGTTTTTCTTTTAACGATTCTCCAGGCAATTTGGAAGGCGGAATGGAGTAAGCCACACCGCCTGTTGAGGAAGAGGCTACTTATGCCCCCAAAATTAGCTGATGATTTCTTTTCCTCATCTGGTGTTGAATATTCATGTTGTAATCTTGAATGGTTAGTGAAATGGAGGGGTCTTGGCTATGTTCACGCAACATGGGAATTAGAGACTTTACCCTGTTTATGTACCTCCGAGGCTGACGAACTTAAAAAGAACTATGAGAACCGCCATGAAGCTGCAAAACAATCATCTATCCCATCAAAAGAAAAGGTGTGGCAGGAAAAGTAATTTTAATGCTTTATCTTGTAACCCTAATATTATTTGTAATTCATGTAGATACGAGTCTGATAGGAAATATAGCCTGTCCAGTTTGAAAATAATGAAAACGTAACGTCATTTTGTAAATTATGTATGCCATTCAGATTGACGCTGTTTAAGACGATCGATAAACTAGCCACGAAAAATTGAAAACTGAAAGCTGGGTTAACTGGTCTGCTAATTCCATAAAAACTTTTAAGTCCACATTAACTGCACTATATTTTCTTTCCACACTTATTTTTCGCCTATCTGTATTGAACTATCATAACATTGATATTATATTATCTCGGTTCTCTTTGGCACGTAATAGTCATATACCTGTGTGCTTAAAACATATACATGTTCATGAAGCTACTAATTTTCTTCTTCGGTGTAACTATTACTTGTCTTACAGGTTAAACAAAGCTCATTTCAGAAACTTCAGAGTTTACCAGATGGGTGCCATCCTGATTTTGACAATGATCACTTGTGTTCTACCAATCACCTCCGAGAGTTCTGGTACAAATCTTGTGGCGCTGTTCTTGTTGATGATAAGGTAGGAATTATGCTATTAGCTTAGATGTATTAGTCTTTAAAAAGATCAAGAAACAAGATTTTATCCCTCTATGGTAGTATTCCATCCATATACTTGTTTGTAGTAGTTATACTTATATATTCTAGTGCTTCCTACATGGATGTAACGTTGTAATGTTTTAAGTACATCTTTTGCAGTTGTACTTGGTTAATTTTGAACTCCTTTCTGAGTAAATAAAAGGACACTCCATGTTTAACTATCATGCAGGAATTTGTAGCAAAGACCATCTTATTCACAATGTCTATATTACCTGATGTTAGCCAACCCATCCTAATTGTCACAACTCCTGCTTCTCTATCCTTGTGGGAGGCTCAGTTCAATAACTTGGCACCATTTATCAATGTTGTTGTGTATGACGGAGGGAAAGACAATCTCAAATTAATTCAGGATTTGGAATTCTATGAGAGCGGAAGCTGTATTATGTTGCAGGTTCTCTTATCCCATGCTGATGCTATCTTAGAGGTAAGTGCAAACTGCTAAGTATCTCCTCGCTAGCAAGTAAATGATGCTTACCAATCAAGAGCACATAAATTGGACCGAGCCTGTCCCTCTTCGGAGGTTGTAATCACAACTCTATCTTTTCAATGGAATGAAATGCAAAAGTCGTTCGCGTTTTCGTGAAAAAAATTGGACAGAGCCGCCTTGGTCATATTGGTGTCATTGTTACTAGTTACTACACCCCTGGCTCTGTTAAGCTTATGTTTTTCATTTAATTGGAATCTCTCTACCGTAGCACAGGATATCGAACCTATATCACGCATTGGTTGGGAGGCAGTCATAGTCGATTATTATCAAAAATCAACCCTACAATATCTCGAGCAACTGAAGCAACTTTCCACTGATTTTAGGATGTTGCTTGTGAGCTCCCCAATTGAGGTGCCTATCAATAGCTCTGGCCTGTAAAATTGCTTCTGCACCACAAATAAGCCATGCTGAATCTTGTTATTTTGCAGGATAATCTTCCTGAGTACGTGAAACTTTTAGGTTTCCTTAGTTCTGGAGAGCAAGAAGATGACCATTGCGTTGATACTGCTGAAGCCCTTGTTATTTCGGAAGTGAGCTTGAAACGTTATATCGCATATGAGCGCCGAGCAGATTCTTTAAAAATATTGGAGCACTGGGTTCCTGCTTACATTTCACAACTGCAGCTACAGATATATTGTTCCATACTGCTTTCAAATTCATCTGTCCTCCAGTCAAAGATGAAAAGTGACAGCTCTCTTTGCAACATTATTATGTCTCTCTCGAAGGTGTGTGTTGCAAACAAATATACAGCTTTCATGATAACAAGGAATCAGTCTATGTGCAATCCGCAGTAATGTACTTCTTTTCTTCTTCTGCGATGTTACTGACACTGTTATCGACTCTGATCTATTCTTGTTCTTATGTTCTAGTGCTGTGATCACCCTTACCTTGTTGATGAATTCCTGTCAAATTCGTCTGCCAACAATAACGATCGTACTGATACTATAGATACCAGAATGCAAGCATGTGGCAAGCTACTGCTTCTTCAAAAAATGCTTAAAGAGATAAGGAAGAGGAGGCTAAGAGTCATTATTCTTTTTCAAGTGAGATACTCATGGCATTACCCTCTTTACTTCTTTTTTGAGCTGAAAACTGCAGGGTAGGCCCCGACAGTAAATTTGCCCTCTTTACTTATTACATATCTGTGGCACAATGTACTAATATCTTAGCTCTCTGTTGTTGTTCCAAGTTATACTAACACCGATGGTAATCAATAATCAACCAATCAAGGGTTTAACGGTTTAAGTGTTGTTATACAGTATTCGTTCCGTCATACACCTAGTAGTGATTAGGTGGCCTCAACTGGTCAGTTATGGGGCCTAATTGGTGATTAGACGGTAAAATGTAAGGGGCACCTGTTCCTTTTTGTGCCATATTCTGTTTTGAGAATGCTGCTGCCTATATTCGTTCAGTCCTTCACCTAGTAGTGATTGTGTGGCCCCAACTGGTCCAGCTATAGGGCCTAACCGGCGATTATATGATAACATGAGGGACACATGTTCCTTTTTATGCGTATGATGTCTGTTATGAGAACACTGCTGCCTATAAATTTCTTAGAAGCTGGATAGATATAATTAGCATCCGGACTTTGAATAATCGTAGATAGTCCATAATACTATGGTCTTTGCATCTTGCCTCGGTTTCAATATCATGGTGCTGCATAAAATTCCAATGTGCTATTTATTTCAGCAGATATTTACATGAATGAACATAGTGACCTGCAGTATTTATAACAATTAGTTAACAATGCAAAGAGATCATGAATGACAATTTCATCAGTCTGACACATAAGCCCCATTTCACAATCATGAATGGCAACATGACCTGCAGATATTTACATGCTGCCATTCCTTTTTGAAGTATTTCCTTCATACTCTTCTATGGGATTTGTCCCTTTGACAACTTTCCTTAATGTTTTCTCAGTTTACTAATTCAGCATTTTTTGGGTGCTATGGCAGTCTGGTCTAGCAGGTGGAAACTCAATGGGTGATATATTGGAAGGTGTTCTTTATGAAAGATTTGGCCCTGAGTCATATGAGCGTGTTGAAAGTGGTGCGCCATTGGCAGAGAAAGATGCAGCAGTAAATCTGTTCAATGACAATACAAAGGGGAGGTTTTTCTTTCTGATTGAAAGTCGTGCATGCCTCCCAAGTATTAAGCTGTCATCCGTCGATGCTATTATCATATACAATAGTGACTGTAACCCACTAAATGATCTGAAGGCTCTTCAAAGAATCAAAATGGAGTCCCAGTTTAAGTATCCGGCCATTTTTCGTTTATACACTCCTTTCACAATGGAGGAGAAGCAGCTTGTCCTTGCAAAACATGGCGTGCTTATTGATAATTACAAGGATATGGCACATAGTTCAGTCCATTCTTTGATCAGTTGGGGTGCATCATTTCTTTTCACCAGACTCGATGAGCTTCAGCATGATAACCATGCAAGTAAAAGCTTTGAAAGCGATACAGACTTTATGGATAAAGTGATTTTGGAGTTCTTAAAAAAATTAGCCACGAATGTAGAAGACAGCACTGACATCAATTGCACGTCCATATCAAAAGCTAATATGAGCGGGGAATTTTATTCAAGAAACATAACTCTAATAGGCGAAAGTGTGGCAATGCCTGCACTGGATGGAGATCCATATATTTTTTGGTTAAATTTACTGGATGGGAAATCCCCTTGCTGGGACAATATATCTAAGCCAGCACAATCAAGTCATAGAATGTTGCAGAACATAGATGAACCAGCCAAAGTTCCCGCCAAAGAATCTGAAGAAGCCGGAAGGAAGCGTAGAAAGGTTGACAAAATCACAATTTCATCTTCAAAACATTCATCTGACAACAATCATGATGATATGTTACCTAAAAATTGTACTGCGTTGGGCCCCCCTTTTCAACAACTTGATGACACAAAACAAAAAGAAGGTATCCCTACTGTGGCAAGAATACATTCCGCTGCAGATATGCATATAACATTGTTCTGATATGATTTTGTTCTGAAGGGATGAAAAAACTGATGACCACACCCAAGAATCTTCATGTTCAACTTAAGCAAGAGCTATCAAAACTACTTAAGGTGTTACAACTACCGGTATGTATATTCTTAGTTCTTCCACTTGCCTCTTTGTTTCATTTTTATTGCATGAGTTCCACTTTTTTCGCATTGTTCTTATTTTCTTATTGCTTTGTTCTTGCACTGATTCTTTGTGCTTACCTGATCTAGCATGCATTTTGTATGAATTACAAATGCAGGATAATGTAAGAATTATGGCCAAACAGATCTTTGAATATTCTTTGAACAATCATCTAGTTCTTCCCGAGCCAGTGGGCATATTGCACGCCTTCAACATAGCCTTGGTAAGAAAGGCACCCATACAATTTGTTATGTTTTTTTTCTTTTCATGTTTATATGCTAATGTTATTTTTTTTCAGTGCTGGCATGCTGCTTCTCTTCTAAATTATAAGGTAGATCGCAGAGAGTCGCTTGCCATTGCTGAAAAAGGATTCAATTGTGAGTATAATGAAGCCCTTGCGGGTTTGATCTATAACAAATTGAGGGCCCTAAAGGAAAAAGTACCAAATAGAGCAGGTGAAACAAACATCAACTGTCAACCAGTGCCAGTAGAGGTCACCCACCTTTCATGGCAAGAGACCTGTACTAACTCTGTAAATGACCACATATTCCAGAACAAGGAAATGGATCTTCATGGTAATTTCACAAATGGTGCACCTCAAGAGGTCTCATCTGTTGCTGAGCAGATGACCTCAGAGGAGCAGGAACCTGTCCAAGAAACTCGCAAAGAATGGCACGTGCCAAATGATGAGCCTCCTAATATGATCGTGGAGAAAAGTATAGATTTAGTTGACAATGTTTTCTACTTGAGAGAAAAGAATATTCTTTGCAAACAACAGCTTGAGATATCAGGTTTAGTGACACACAGACAGAACAATGTCATCAGACTGAAAGAAGTTTGCAGTATAGTTCTGGAACATATTCGTAGAAGTCACATTGATGAAATGACCAGGAGTGAAAAAATAAAGCTGACTGCTCAGTGGTTCACTATGCTTACGTTTGCTTTTTTGGAGCACATGAAGCTCCAGCATGACAAGCTTGAGCTACTGCAGTTTGATACATGGTCTTCAGAGCGTATACTGAAGGAAAAGCTCCACCAGGTAGCAAAATCAGGCGAATTAGATCTTGATTTTGATCGGGATAGTGCTCTGCCTGACTCAAAATTTGTGATGGAAGAATTCATCCATTTTAAGGGACATAGTGATGAGTATTGTGTTGCTGAAAATGAGCCAGTTGAGACTTCTATGGGCTCTGGTGGAGGACTAGCATCAGAAGCTGTTGATTTTCAACACAACATCCTCTGTAGTTCTGATGGCATTGGTGTACAAAGAGCTGGCTGTTCATCAAGTACTATTCCTGCAAATGATGGTTCCACCGGTCAGGTATTATGTTGCTCATTTTCAAAATGCATTATGCTTGTCATATGCCAATAAGCGTGCATAAGCTTCTTTGTTCTCGACTTACTGTACATGAGCACTATGTGCGTTAATCCTGACTAGGAGTTAACCTGGAGCTGCTATATTTTGCACCATTGGGCTGTATGTGTCATCAACAGTTATGACACACCACTAAAGTGGGGCTACTGTGGTGCACAAGGCAGCAACTTATGGTGTCCAGACAGGATGATGGAGCTTTACTTATCTATCCTGTACCTCCCTTTGCTGTTCAGCTTTGTTTTTTTTGCTAATCATGTATACCACATGATTGTTCAGCTTTACTTACCTATCTATGTCAAGCAAGATAGAACGTTTTGTTTATCTCCGAATCTACAATATGTGACATGACATTTGACTACAGAAATGATTGTACACAACCATATATTTGGCTCGTCTAGACTGTGTACTGATGTGTATGTAGTCTACATTCTACAATCATTTTTCTCGCCTGTATTGCCTGGTGTGCTCTACGTATTGAGAGTTATATATGTTACCTTCACAAGAATATTCTTCTGAGCAATCAGCACTGTCGTTTGGTGGAGAACACTTCAAAGTTGTGCGACTTGACATAGCTAAATATATTTAGTAGATTTCAGAACTTGGCACATAGTTGTCCGTTTTCCATTGTTCATGAATCACGAGTGTGTCATACTTTTGTGTTTCCTCGTACTTTTTTTCTTGACTTCTTTATGTGTTCATGTATCACTATATATGCTTTCGTGATGCCAGATACTGATAAAAAATACCTTAAGTTTTTTTATCAGGAATCCTCAACCAGTGAGTGTAGAAACACTGAACATATGGAGATATACAATACTGCTAAGTCAATTATGTTGCTGGGGGCTAGTGCACACAATGATGACACACTATACACAGATAGAGTCCAAATGGAGTCACCAAATCTGGCTTCCTTACAAAGCCTCGTAGCCTTGGTTGGAACTCAAGCTGATCTATCATGCATGTCTCCCCAGAAAAGCACAGATCTGTCGGCTCAACAAAATGTAGCACCTTCACGGTGTCCACCTGCCGAAGGAGAACATACAGGTTTGTCGGGCACACATGCAGTTCAGGTTATGCAGCTCGAAATGCAACGATCAGTTTTATGTTTGGATGCTTCACCTCAAAAGACGCACCCTAATGACAGGAGCCAAGAGTGTTGTCAACCACATAAAGTAACTGGAATGTCCGAGGGAGGTGCAACAACTTCTCACCATTTAGGTGATGTCCGAATGCAAGTCCAGGAAAATGATGATGGCAATGTAGCTGCGGATCTTGTGTTTCCAGAATCTCCAACTTACCCTGCACGTAGCCCAGTTACCTTAGAGGTGTCTATGGAAGATGAATCCCAGATTTGCAAACCAAGTATGGCTGCGAAACAGAGCACAAGTCCACCTGCCCAACAAAATCCGGCGATTTCGTTGTGTCCACCAGCTGCAGCAGAACCGTCAGGTACAAAGAGCACAAAGGCAGCTTGGGATTTGCAGCCCGGAGAGCAACCATCAATCTCAATGCAGGATCAGCCTACAGAGGCAGACCGGGCAGGTATGTTGGATTCCATCGCAGCTCAGGATTTGCAGCTTGAGATGCTATCATCAACCTCAGCGCAGGATGTTCCATTTGAAAAAGCTTATGTGTCTGGCATTCCTGTGCTACAAAGTCCAGAGGTCCTTCATTGTGTAGGACTTTCACTGGATCCACACACAGGTGCAGAATCAGCAGGCATAGTGCCTGCTGAACAAAGTACAAGTCTACCTGCCCAACAAACATTAG
The DNA here is from genome assembly GCA_947311845.1 of Poa pratensis. Classification (NCBI taxonomy): domain Eukaryota; kingdom Viridiplantae; phylum Streptophyta; class Magnoliopsida; order Poales; family Poaceae; genus Poa; species Poa pratensis. Next base: position 68,569,394 of record CAMZMU010000052.1, on the reverse strand, counting down.
GAACTTCACAACATCGACCAGCAGAAGCAGAACAGCCAGGTATTCTAGGCACAGAGCCAGCCTGCGATTTGCAGCCCAAAGTGCAACCATCAACCTCAGTGCAGGATGAACCATCAGAGGCAGAGGATGAACCTGAGGTAGAGGATGAAGCTGAGATGGGGTACGAACCTGCAGAGGCAGAGCGAGCAGGTATCTTGGTTGCCATAGCCGCTCAGGAAATGCAATCATCGACCTCAACGCAGGTTGTTCCATTTGAACGAACTTATGTCTCTGGCATGTCTGTGCTACAAAGTCCGACTATCCATCAAAGGGTAGAACCTTCACTCGATCCACATGCAGGAGTAGAATCAGCAGGCACGGTGACAACTCATGATCTCCAGTCCGAAATACTACCATCAGCCTCTGTGCCTACGGAGCAAAGTACAAATCTTCCTGCCGAGCTAAGCTTAGGAACTTCACGACATTCACCTGCAGAATCCGAATCAGCAGATATTCTGGGCACAAAGGCCGCTTGCCATTTGCAGCTTTCGCAAGGTGAAGTGCAAACATCAGCCACAATGCAGGATCAACCTGCAGAAGGACAAGCATGTATCTTGGGTGACATAGCTGCCCGGAGTTTGCAGCCTGAAACACAACCATCAACATCAACACGGAGTGCTCCTTTCGAAAGAAGCTATCTGGTTGGCATGCCTGTGCTACAAAATCATAGTGTAGAACCTTCACTGGATCCACATGCGAGAGCAGAATCAACACAAACTTCGGGATCACTGATAGCTCATCATCTGCAATATGAAGTACAGCCATCGGCCTCAATGCAGGATCAACCTGCAGAAGCAGAAGGAGCAGTTATGTTAGGCTCCACGGCAGCCCAGGATTTGCAACCTGAACTGCAATCATCAACCACATTTCAGCATGTTCCACTTGAAAGAACACACATTGAAGAAAGGAGACAAATTGGTTTTCAGCAAAATATAGTACCTGGTCCTGAGCAGCCCACCGAACACCCTCCAGTCACAATGTTAGTGTTTAATAATCCAATACTTAGTGATGAGCCGCTGAAAAATGAGTTGGACAGGTTAATGCAGTGCGGCAATGTGCTTAGAAAAGACCATGAACATAAGGTTTGCCTTTCTCTTCTGTCTGTTACCTGTTTTATGGTGAATTGTCTGTGTTAGTAGTCAGTTTTTTCATTTCTTCCTTGGCTGCACCTATTTTTTTCAACAGAAATCACTACTTCTAATAGAGCACAACCAAGAAATAGAGAAAGTCAACAAGAAGTATGGCTCATTACTTCAAAAGGAAGATTCCACTTATCTTCAGACCCAGCGTGAGCTTGCTGATATCTACAAGAAAGTTTTTGTAAACAAAGCACTAGCTAAGAATTTTCGAGGGGAGTTCACACCATCGCCTGCAGCTCAAGGTGTCCAACTAAACTTTGCTAGCGTATCTCGTTGTTTTTTAATATAATGTTCTGGTCATAGCTAGTCTTTCATCATTTAGCTTTGTTCGTTGCGAGCAATTCCACAATTGTTTTGTATTGATGGACTTATAAGAGCATCTCCACCGGTGCTCCGAATAGGGTGTCCAGGATAAATTTGCCGGACACATATTGGGAGCGCCAACAACACATGCTGGACAAGTGGCTATTTTATTCCCAGCTAGATACGCCAGCTGAGAATAAAACAAACAGAAAGGGGCTATTTTATTCTTTTTCGTCTTTCTGCCATACAACAAACAGTTGTGGGCAGGGAGAGCAGCACTGCAGCAGCCCATGTTGAGCTCCAGCTCGTTCTCCGGGACGTGCGTGACGCCACCGCAGTCCGCGCCGACGACAGTGGACGAGGTGGCCTCCGGGCTGCGTGACCTCACGCCACAAGCCCTGGTCCTTGGCCACGAGGAGGTCGCACACACGAGTTCAGCTCGCGCCGACGAGGAGGCCGCCGCGACCTCATGCCGCACACACTTGTCCTTGACGACGACGACCCAACGGCCCTGACAACGACGCCCATGGCCCCGCGCCGCATCTGTACCCCAGGCGAGCACGCCCTTCTCCTTGCATGGCCCGCCCCAGCCGCCTCAACGAGCTCCTCCCTGACCCGCCTCGGCACCTGCGCCGGCAAGCCGACGAGCGCCACATCCGACGTGCGCGGTTGGGAGTGCAGCGCCGCCTTGCCGAGGTCGTCTTCCATCCATTGCTGGTGTCTTATCGTCCACCTTGCCGAGCTCGGCCTTTATCCGCTGCTGCTTGTAGAGAACCGAATTTTTTTCTCTTTTTTCTGGGCCTCGGCGGCGGAGATACACCACGAACGGAGGAGTGGTAGCAGCAGCGTACACGTAGGCTCGTCGGGGACGGCTGCCGTTGAACTGGAAAAGGGAGCTGCCGCGTTGGGGGAAGAAAGAGAGAGGATGAGGAGAGGGGTAGGTGGGGATTTTGAGTGGCTGACGGTGGGCCTGCTGGTCTGTTGCCTACGTGGATGGTGTTGCCGGCAGTTGCCAGCACTCCCGGTTGCCACCCGAAGTGTAGGGAGTTTGTTGGGGTTGCTCGACGCTCTCCCGGGGTTGTCCGGCATTTATTGTTTTATTGGGACCGCCGGTAGGGTTTTTTTTTTGCCTGCCGCTCCCAGTAGCTCTATTGGGAGGGCTATTGGGAACACCGGTGGAGATGCTCTAAGGTGGAGAATGTTGTTCTTACATGATTCAACTACCAGTGTGTTGTGTATATTCAGTCCTTTTGTATGCTGAACATATTATGTTGTATTATGTTAGCAGTGTCATTCTCCTGCTGTTTCTGGCTTCTTTCCCAGTAATGTCATGCTAGGCTGCTGCGTTACATTGATCTTCAAAACCAAAGAGAAATTTAGATCTAGGATCTGTTGCATAGCCAGATGCTCCTTAATTCATAGATCATGGAAGTAACAGTTTGTTGTTTCCTTGTGCAATGCAGGGAGATCGACGAGCCCTGTAATGCAGCAGCCTTGTGAGTCTTCTTCTGCGGCTCAAACCGCAGCAGCCCCAGTTATCTCGTCATCAGCCATCAGACCACAAGTGTATAATCCACCAGGATCTCATGTGCGACCTTCGTTTCTGTCTCAACAATCATCATCATCCCAACCGCAGACAATCCTACCTGGCAATCTCTATAGAACAACATCATCACCTTCTGTTCCAGTGCCTGTGCCAGACGGCAGCTATGGATCCGGTGGAGCACTATCATGTGCTGTCCAACCACAGTCATCCTTACCCAGCAATCTCCATGGAACAGTACCACCTATTCCTCCGCCGCATCTGCCACATGCAAGCTACGGATCTGCTGAAGCTCAACTGTGCGCATCCCCTCCTCCTGTCCAGCAGCTCACGATGCCACCACCATATGCCATTCGCACAGACCAGCAGCAGCTTCCTGCTAGTACAGCAGTTACATCGTTGGAACAGTGTGCCCCTGTTATCACGGGAAGCTACACATCGACAGTCCCACCAGGAGTCGCCGTACTGAACTCCATTGATCCAAGTTCAGCTCACCAAACAATGTTGCCATCAGCATCAAGCTCATGCCTGCCTCGCCGAACGCCATCGCTGCCGCCATCCGGTCGACACCTAGCAGGGTCCATTGTCAACTATCTGCGGTCGTCTAATTCAAACCCCATCTTCATGCCGGACCACGAACAGTCATCATATCCGAGCATGGTGTTGGGCAGCACCACCTCAGGTCTGCCGAACGCAGCGACAGGAAGCCAACAGCATGCTGGTGCTCAAATAGCCGGCGTCAATCACAACGAGTCCGGCTCCGAGTCGGCGTCGCTGGGTCCGTATATGCCTGCTAGGTTTGGCCTGGGTAGCATCAGTGGCAGCCCAGCAGGTGCAGGGACGGCCAGCACAGAAGTTGTGTGCCTATCCGACGACGAATAGTACCGATGCAAGGTAGGCCGTCACTGCTGTGATAGCCAGATGTGTTGTTGACTTAGAAGCTCCCGATCTAACACCTGTAGCATCATCATCCTTCCAGCGAAGAGATGGACGGTTGCAAATCCAAGAAAACATTGCACCTGTTGAGAAATGGTAGTAGCTGGTATAGTAGTACTAGTCTGAACACCAAATTTTGTATAGTAGTGCCAGTTAATGTAGTGAATACCAGATTGAGTTAATGTAACGTTGGTTAACCGACTGACTCTTGGTTAGCTTGAGACCAGTTCTGGCTTGGTGGATGTAGTTTAATATGCAAAACGATTGTACACTAGATGTAGTTTCTTAAGAAATTGTAATGCAATTCGATAATGTAGGTTCGCGGAAACTACATTAGACTCATCCATGTGATTTAACAATCCTCGGCTGTGTTTTGTTTCCCTTTTTGTGTCGGGCAAAAGTACATCTCAGAACAATTCTTTTTTGTTATTACCTCACAAGTACATCTTGCTGGTATGCCTACTTTTCCTGGGATGCCAGGAAAAGGGTTTCAGCATGGTTTTTTCCTTTTGGATGTAACATGTCAGAGGGGGTTACATTGATACATCTGTATTTTCGCTGGATGCTTTTTTTTGCAAGTGATGGATGTAGTTTTTGACGTCAGCGCAACTGTATTTTTAACATATTTAGTTTTAGTGCTAACATGGATATAGTTTTTATTTTGTTCAAAAACTTAATAAACATGTGCGTAGTTTACTGCATGATATCCGCGGATGTAGTTTATGTTACAAATAGAATGAAACTTGTGCTTTATTCATCTGGCCAGTGGCCTATATATACATGGAGTATGTCGGTTTACAAAGTGGCAACTGCCACTAGCGGTTTGTACATATGGAAAACGTGGGAAAACTATGTCGGTGGTTCTTGGAGACAGTTGCTCTTCTCCTCTTCCGTAGGCGCAACGTTTTGATTCTCAACACTCCCCCTTGTACAAAGCTGCTTCTTTTGTATCTTGTACTCCTTGTATAATCTTGAGAATATTTGTCTTGATCACAAGCGTATATTGTTTTGAATAACTCCTCCAAAAACCCTGTGGGAAAAATATGAGGAGAGTATTGTGTAGAATATGTTGCTAAAACTCCTTTAAACCTTGTAGGATAATAAAGAGAAAATGATGCAACATATATTGATTGTCTCTTTGGTAACTCATATGAGAAAACCTTGATAAAGGAAAAACACATATGTGAGTTTAGAGAACAATGAATATGTCTTATATACTTCCTTTAAAAACCCTGGTGGGGAAAATAGAAAGTATGACATATGATATGAAGTTGATAATTTCTCCCACAAAAACCCTTTGGGAAAAATGTGAGGAGAATAGTATTCGATATGTTGTTAAAACTCCTTAAAACCCAGTGGGAAAAATAAGAAGAAAATGATACAACATATAATGATAATTGTCTCATTGATAACTTATATGAGAAAACCTTGAAAGGATAAAACTCATTGGTAAGTTTAGAGGACAACTGATATGTCTTGTATACATCCATTAAAAACCCCGGTGGGGAAAATAGGAGGTATGACATATATTCTTGTGTTGATATTACCTCATTAAAAACCTTAATGAGAACCTTGAGAGTAAACTCATAGAGGGAAAAAGAGTGTAATATAATGTTTGATAGGTTATAGTTCAGGAAGAGACTCCCCCTGTTCCTTGCAATATAGGGGCAATATGATTAGTGATATTGCTTTTGTATAACCTGTTTGTATTTGAGCAACACAAGCATTATTATCTTGTAGATAATAGTTGGTGATTCTATAGAACCAATACAACATGAATGTTGAATGTTATTTATCATTCCGTAAAGTTCCACATATCGACGTGAAGCCTTGTATTTCAGAATGATAGGTGGTTGTATCCATTAGAGTATGTTTGGAAGACATCAATGGAATGGCAAGCCCACCATGTAGGTACATGAAGCCCTTATGTGATATAGCTTTGTGGGGATCATATAAATTGCTAATATCAACGCATCCCATAATATTGGAGTTTAGATTTCTCTAAAATAACAAATAGGTCAAGATATTTGGTGCCTTGGAGATATCGAAAGATATTCTTGTTCATGTCCACTAGTGTTACGTCCAATGGCACTGAGATTTGGAACATTATGTCCCAACATCTCTTCTCCATCTTCCATGGTATGAATCTATGTTTCTCTACGTCTAGAGATTGAGTAACCATAGAGTTTGGATGGATATGACTTGTCCATGATTTGAATTTTTCTAATAATTCCTGGATATAGGCAAAATGATGTACCATATTTCTTGAGTGAAGGTGCTCGAATTGTAGCTAAAGCAAAGTTTGATATTTTGCTTATATCCTTCGTCTAAGATTCCGTCTCTAGATGATTACGTGCTTCATCAATATCTTACGTGCTGTGAGATGTTATAATCATCAACATACACTGATTTTGTGAATACCCTTTTGAGGATTTCTTGATGAAAACGTGTGAACAACCATCGTTGTTAGAGTAATCCTTTTGTATAAGGAACTCACTAAGTCGGTTGTACCAAAATTTGTTCCGACTATTGTAAGTCATGAGGTGACTTATTGAGTTTACACTATGCATGTGGTGATTTGTATTTGGATTCATAATTGGGATTCCCTTGGGGAATCTATATGTTTGAATCAAGTGACAAATGAATATGTATGGTCACTACATCTATCAACTGCATAAATAGATGATTTGTACTGCCATTGGACAAGTTATCGAAAATTGATTCCACTAGTATCCGGAGAATGGATTTTGGGTATCTGCGTGAACCCTTATGCTACATGCCTTGCTATTGACTCACCACCTTGTTGTTCTCATTCCGTTTTTGGACGAAAACTGGTGTAGGTATTCCTTTTGTGTATACCTTCCTTTATTGAGCAAGGCTATTTCTCCTTGGATTGCATCCTTTGATTGAGTCCAGTCCAAGCGAGTGTTTTGAACTCTGCCATGGCCATGGTCTTTGGATCTGGATCATTGTAAAGGTTGTTTGCAATCATTGTTGAGAAATGTATGTCGACAGTTGTAGGCTTTCATTTATGAAATTCTCCAGAATGTATAAAGTTTGGTGAAAATCTCGTTTACCCTTGGTGACTCTTCGTGATTTCCCAATACGGTCGAGTCTAGGTATTCCGATATCCCAGTCATTGTGTGCACTATTGAGCTGGGTTGTGGTGATTTTCCATCCACTGGGTGTATACTACCCATTTTGTGTCTATCAACGTGAAGTTGACTCGCATTTACTGATCTGAAGGATTCTTCCTCAGTTTCCTTTGTTACTTGCAGGAAGTTGAATCCTGCTATGTGGCCGTACTTCTCCCCCTCTTGTTTTGAACAAGGAGTTGAGTGGTTTTTGTTGGTACCTCCACTCTTTCGGGCACACTTGTTGCAGGATTAGGATTTTGTGATATATTTGTAGCAAGTAAATAGATTTGGCAGGTTATTTGCAATCTGTTGCAAATTAGTGATTTTCTGAACGTGAAGTTCAATGTTTTGAGTACGTGAATTTGAGGCAGAAATGTGTTGAACATTCTAGTTGATTTCCTGGCATTGTTTTTGGTACTTAAATATCCCCTTAATGCCTGGAAATTGTCCTCACTAAGCATACTAGCCTTGAATAACTCCCCCTGACAGAGGCATGAGGTATTTATAGTTGACGGAAATACAGTTATTCCTCACATAGATCCCATATTTTCCATGAGGGGCCATTGATGTATGTCGCGGTGGTGATATCGGTATGTTACCGAATTATCGCAGATGGGAAATACTTTTGATTTGTACGTACTAATTTTAGAAGGGGTTACTATGATATGTAGTATTTTGCAGTTGAATTAAGTCAGCAGCGTGTAAAACTGCGTGACTCTCGTATATTTCTATATATAGAGTTGAAGATTTTTCAGCGTGAAAAACTTTATCAGATATATAGAATAAATACAAATTTATTGATATCAATGTGCTGATACAATATATATTGTGATTTACAATATAGGGTGTTGAAAACAACAACAATAATATGTTTTTATTACAACAATCTGATGGATGTAAACAGATGGAATATCTAATGGAATTGATGGACTAGTTAAAGTCTCCAAATACGTCGTTGGAGGCGTATTCGATCATCATATTATCCGTGTCCGTGGAGTCCTGTGGTGAATGGAATTCCTTGGTGTTGCTTGGTATTCCTTGAACATCTCGCGAACATCCAACTTCCATGTTATTATCAGGTTGAAGATTGAAGTGTGCTTCATATCTTGCTCCTTGGGCAGGTCTGTTACTTCCCATGGATTGCAGGTAGAGGTTTACCAGATGTTTTGGGGTGCGACATTTTTTGGTGATATGCTTGTAGCATCCACACTTTTGGCAAAGATTAGTTTTATCAAACTTGTTCTTTGCTATGCCCTTCCTTTTCTCTGAATCATGTGGCTTGTTCGTCTTGTTGCGGTTGCGTTGACCATTGAAGTTCTTGGTTTGGCCATAGAATTGGCCATTGAACTCAGCGTTTTTCTGAAAATTTGCATGTACTTCAGGTAGAGGGGCAGCCCCAACCGGCCGTTGATGACTATTCTTTAAAAGAAGTTCATCGTGTTTCTCCGCCTGGAGGAGTACATGTATAAGTTCAGAATAGACTTGGTAATTCCTCGCACGATATTGTTGCTGTAGGATCCTATCAGTCGGGAGCATAGTTGATAGAGTCTTTTCTATCTTCTCCACTTCTGAAGGCTCCTTCTCGCAAAAACGCAACTTTGAACAAATCTTATGAACCTCATGGTTATAATCTCCGATGGATTTGAAATCCTGGAGTCTTAAATGAGTCCACTCATGACTAGCTTCAGCTAGTATAACTGACTTTTGTTGTTCGTATCTAGTTTTGAGTGATTGCCACATATTGCTTGGAGATTCCTCCATTAAATATTCAGATTTCAGATCTGGGTGAATATGGTTCCTTATAATGTATAAAGCACCATATTTTTGTTGCTCAGTTAATGGTGCAACTCCTTGCTGAGGAGGATTCTCATGTGGTACGAGTGCAGCTGCAATTCCACGGGATGAAAGATTAACTTTAACATCCATAGCCCATGTAGGGTAGTTATGTCCGTCGAGCGCAAGCTCTTCAAATTCTTTGACGGTCATTTTGTCCTACATGAATGAGAACCAGAGATTTGTAAATTTACTTGTATGTAAATTAAAATCATCATGGTTACTTGTAATAAAATTCACAAATTGTTAATTCAAGTGAAGACTTGAATTTTGTTTAGTGTTGAGCTCAAACATCTATCATAACACTTTGGAGATATCACCATTTGGAGTCCGTCTCACTTGGAGATATCACCATTTTTATGGAGTCCGTCTCACAATACTAAGAAGCATAATCTGATCAAAATCAGTAGATGCATTGATCTTAGTACCTTATGTTATGATTTAATTTAAATATATGAGAGAGCACATTGAAGGTAATCATAATGTCAATATTGACAAAATGTAGACCTCACAATAATTGTGGATAATCTGCACATAATGCAGTAGATTCCACATTACCTTGTGATCCCATATATAAATTTGAGTTAGCCACTTAACAATTTTTGCATATCAATTCAATTCGAATTAAGTCAATTTTGTGCCTTCTAGGCATTTTTGGACTCAATTGATGGCGAGTTGATATTTGTTTATTTGCAAGAAAAAGAAATCTCAATTGCAAAAATAATATTATTGTACCATTTGTATATATTATAGGGATTGCAAAATGCAAACACATTGAACATATAAATTATTTGTAGACACAATATGGTCTAAAACATCAATATACAATATAATTGAGTACGTTGCACAGATATAAGGCCTAAAACATGACAAGTACTTAATTACAGCACTAGTAGTTGGACCTATCTGAGAACTAATACATGCCAAGTACTAAAACTGTACTGTACTAGTGGATTAATCTGCTAAGTGCTGATAAATACGAGCTACTAAGCGAATATTTTGCTGGTGGCCACAACGCATGTAGATGGGCCTAATTAGCAGCCTAGAAGGGACCAGCCTGGCCGTCGGTCGGATAAGGAGAGAATAGCCAGGAGCGACCCCAGCCACGTCTCAATCCCCAATCCTTTGACCAACACAGACACAGGCGGAGGCTCTCATGGCCGCTCGGCCGCATCACCAGCGAGCTTCAGGTGGCGGCGTTGGTGGCCCAGCCGACTGCAGTGCCTGAGCCGGAGGAGTCGGGGGCGAGGCCGGTGGTGCCGCAGGCGAGGTCAGAGCCGCGTCAAGCGATTCCTCGTCCTCGGGCTCGACCTTGACGTTGAGGTCGAAGGCGAAAGGCACGGCAGCAGGCGGAGCGCCGGTCTCCTCGGCCGGTGGTGGCGATTCCAGTCCAGGGATCGGGCCGTATCCCGGCGGCATGAAGTGCCCCGGGTCCTCGTCACTTGGCGTTGGCGTCGGGAGGTCCAAGTAGGCGGCCGGCGGTGGGGGACTCGCGCCGTAGCCCTGCATTGGGCAGAAGGCGATGCCCCTGCGGGCAGGGCAAGGCCCGTACCCGTGCACCGGGCAGAAAGCCACACCGGCGTCCATGCCGTTGTCGAGGAAGATCCCCGGTGGTGGTGGAACCAGGGCGGCGTCGAAGTCGTCTTCTTCGCCGAGGAACGGAGCCGCCGGCCCGCCGAGGAGCCAGTCCATCGGCGGTATGTGGAACGCCGGTTGCAGAGGAGCGGCCGGGCTTGGTGGTGCCGCTGGGGCAGCGTGAAGGCCCTGGGCGTTCACCGCGACGGCCTGAGCACCGCGTCCAGTGCGAAGCGCGTAGGCCTGGCGTGGGTTGCCGTGGCGACGGCCGCCGTGACGACGACGGTTCCAGTTGAAGGTTGGACGCTGGCCACCCAGTCCAGCGCGGTGGCGAAGGCCACTGCCGTTGCCGTAGCGGCGGAAGCCAGCCCCGCGGTGGCGACGGAAGCCAGGCCCGCGGGCGAGTCGACGGGAACCATTGCTGAAGCGACGAACGCGGCGGCGACTGGCGAAGAACGGGCGGCGATTCTCGCGTCGAAGGAAGCGAGCGAAAGAGGAAACCAGGGCATGCAGGTTCATGACTACGATTGTTCTTACCTTTCCCAGTTCTTTCCTTCCTTTCTCTCCGTTGATTGCTCTCGGTAGAGGCTAGTGCATGATAACGTGTTACAAATAGAATGAAACTTGTGCTTTATTCATCTGGCCAGTGGCCTATATATACATGGAGTATGTCGGTTTACAAAGTGGCAATTGCCACTAGCGGTTTGTACATATGGAAAACGTGGGAAAACTATGTGGTTCTTGGAGACGGTTGCTCTTCTCCTCTTCCGTAGGGGCAACGTTTTGATTCTCAACAGTTTAGTTCTAAACACGAAACATTCATGTTGCCAGATTTATAAACACTGATGTTGTATGTCTCTAACATAGTAACATGTATGAAATTCAACCAGTTTAGTGTTACTAAATCTTTAGTCAAGCCATATGTAGTACTAGCGCTAGCAACACGTAGCTTAGTTTATAAACACTGATGCAGTGTTAAGCTAGATGTACTTTCCAATTAAGTCAGATGTACTTTCAGTTAAATCAGATGTATTTTTCATGGATGTAGTTTTTAAACATGTATGTAGTTTACTGCATGATTTCCAAGATATGGTTTAGTTCATGATTTCTGGAGACTACATGGCCAGCCATGGGGAGGAAGAGCACGATGGCAGCGCCATGCATCCAAGCTGCCCGCGGGTGTACATGTTTTCACCGACGAACCGTGGACCGGACAAGCCTTCACCCTGTAAACGTGTATCGTTTTTTCCCGATGCACTGGGACTGGGATGTAAGAACCTACTCCAACAGTCCATCCGATCCTATAAATGTGTCGCAGAAGTAGAGCTAGGTACGTACAACATTCTAAACTACTCATGACACTTATACTGGATCGGAGGGAGTAGGATATACCCAGGATAGAAGCGGGACGTGATTTTTGCACTTGAGCTCCAGTGCTACTGTAACTTTTAAAAAATTGGAATATATATTTAAAAGTTTTTTTTTGGAAAATCGTGCATGTTCTCAGTGGTGTATACTAGAAGCGTGTAAAATCTCACTGCAAAATCCTTTATATTCTAGTCTACACAAAAAATGATAAAATGAGATATTTGAAACTATGCATACAATAAGATCTGCACATTTATCATTTTTGCAGGTCGAAATATAAAGTATTTTGCACTGTAATGAGTTTTTTCAGATTTTTTGACACTTTGATTTTTTTTTGAATTATTCAAAGTAGCAGGGGCACTGAAACTCCGGTTCAAAAATCTCTACTCGGATAGATGTTTCTACATGGGTGTTTTTCGCATCACTTTCTATGTACGCCATGTTATTTTCTTTTTTACGCACCTGGGATGTACTAGGAACCATGCACCTATGACCTATGCTTGGGACGTTTGGACAAAAGTTGGAAGCCACAAGCTTTGATTTCACCCTTGTCTCGCCCCCTAGCCCGACTTTGTTCATCATCGAGTGGTGGCATGACCTCTCCAACAACGCGCCTAAAGATCGCCGCAAAGAGCTCAACAGAAACACCATTTATATCATATGGAATGTATGGAAGGAGCGAAATCGCAAAAGTTTTTATGGGATGACGACTCTTGCCTCGGATATCACTACCATTACATTGGAGGCGTTCGCCCTCCCCCCCCCCCCCCCCCCCCCCCCCCCCCCCCCCCCCCCCCCTCTCCTTGAAGGGGCCTTTTTACGGTTTTCCGCTTTACATGTGTTCTTTTTTTTCCTTCTTTTCGTTTTTGGCTGGGACTTGTTCCTGGTTTTGCCCTAGGGAACCCCTGTACACTGGTTTCGTCATTCTATAATTGATTCGACAGGGCCTTTTTTCGGGTTTTCCACGCTTTGCGCTTGTTCTCTTTTGCTCTTTTTGGCTTGGACTTGTTCCTGGTTTTGCCCTAGGGAACCCATGTACATTGTAGTTGATTCGGCAGAGCTCCTGCCTACTTTGAAAAAAATTACTAGAAGATAGATTTAGTCTTTTGTTTCCTTTGTGTGTGTTATGACTTGCGAAGGCATCAAATATTCAAATATGTTCAGTGGCATGAGAGGGGCGATTTTTAATGATTTGCCCCACTTTACATCTGAAATTTGATTACTTGCTACACGACCACCACATGTCAGTGACACGGGATGTGACAAATAATCAAAGTGCAAATAAAATGGGGCAAATCGTAAAATCCCAGGGATAGGAACTGGTAACTTAAATTTTTGTTTCTTGGCGCAAGCTAAATTGAGGTCGCCAACCACCGTCACTTTCGTCGGCGACGGTAGACGTTCAGTCATCCCACCGTTGGACAGTCACCGTCATCATCCACCCTCCAGTCCATCCTAACAACCATCTTCCTCCTGCCTCACTCCACCCTCTCCGGCCGGCGGTCGCCACTCCCACCCCTCCGTCGCCATGGACCGCGAGCCTTCCGTCTCCGACGACGACGACGACCTCGAGACCCTCGTGCCCCAGAACCACACCAAGCCGCCCTCCCCCCGCTCCCGTGCCCCCTTCGGCGTCATCTCCGGCCTCCGCCCCGCCGCGCTCCCCTCCTTCGGCCGCCGCCTCTGGTCCCGCCGCTACCTCCTCATCTGCGTCTCCCTCCCCGTCCTCCTCGTCCTCCTCTTCTTCTCCCTCGGCGGGGCCTCCTCCCTCCCCGCCTCCATCCGCCTCCCCTCCGCCTCGCCCGCCGCCGACCCCGCTGCCTCCCGCATGCGCGAGGCCGAGCTCCGCGCCCTCTACCTCCTCCGCTCCCAGCGCTCCGGCCTCCTCAGCCTATTCAACCGCACTGCCGCCGCCGCCGCCGCCGCTCCCACCCCCGTCTCGCTCTCCGATCTCCAGGCCGCGCTCCTCAGCCAGATCAAGATCAACCGCGAGATCCAGGAGGCGCTGCTCTCCACGCACCACTCCGGGGTCCGCAATGCCACGGAGGATGACGCTTTCGACCTCGATCTGCCGGGTCCTGGCTGTAGGAGGAAGGATTTGCCGTACAACCGGCGGACGATCGAGTGGAACCCCAAGAAGAACCGCTACCTCTTCGCCATCTGTCTCTCTGGGCAGATGTCCAACCACTTGATTTGCTTGGAGAAGCACATGTTCTTCGCGGCGCTGCTTGGTCGGACCTTGGTGGTTCCCAGCCAGAAGGTGGATTATCAGTACGACAGGGTGCTTGATATCAAGAACATTAATGATTGTATTGGGAGGAAGGTCGTGATCACCTACGAGGAGTTTGCAGAGACGAGGAAGAGAGTGAGCATTGATCAGTTCATATGTTACGTCGCGTCGCCCCCGTGTTACTTGGATGAGGATCATATTAAGAAGCTGAAGGGGCTGGGGGTTTCGATGGGGAAGATCGAGGCTGCTTGGCCGGAGGACGCGAAACTGAAAGAGCCGAAGAAGAGGTATGTTGCGGACATCACGCCGAAGTTCACGACGGACGCTGAGGTGCTTGCGATCGGCGAGATGTTCTCCGCTGATGCCGAGGAAGAGTGGCTGATGCAGCCTGGGGGTCCGTTGGCTCACAAGTGCCAGACTTTGATCCAACCGAGCAAGCTCATCATGCTCACTGCACAGCGATTTGTGCAGACTTTCTTGGGTGGAAACTACATTGCTCTGCATTTTCGGCGACATGGTTTTCTCAAGTTCTGGTAAGATACCAGTCACCTACAATACATGTTCTAGCAACACACAACTACTTATTAAGGTTGTTTGTCGAATTTGGTGATCTAACATGAGCTGCATCCTGTTACTAGGCTCTACTAGTTGGTTTTACTATCTCTGTTACAGTTGATGATTTTTACTGTTTAGATACATTATCATTTTTTAGTCATTGCTTGAGCAATGTTGCTAGACAGTGCAATTTTGGGATATGCAACTTGTCTACTTAAATAACTCATGAACAGAACAAGACATTTGTTTTGATAAAGAATACTTCTTCACTACGTAGCACCGATACGGCGAGACGGATACAGCGACACGGGTACGGCGATACGGGATACGGCAATTTCAAAAAACAGCAATACGGCGATACGGCGAGTACATATGTAAAAATAATAATATTCCATGTAATAAAGACAGAAAAATTCAAATGCTGTGGGATACTGAGATGGTGAGATGAGATGAAAATACTGCCCCATTTATTGCCTTTTCATGCCCTCAATGACTGAATAGTTATCATTCATCAATTCCACAATGCACTAGCCCCAGCCCCAGCCCCAGCCCCAGCCCCAGCCCCAGCTTCTTTACCATCAGTAGCTAACTAGCACTAACTATTTTTGCTTGAACTACCACCAAAAGAAGACTGGATGCTTGCCATGCCGATGCCTGCAGACGACATGTCGTCGGTATCTCCAGATATTGGTAGCACCAAAAGAAGTCTGGCTGCCATGCTTCTTCACCATCAGTAGCACATAGATTTCAGGTATCGGTATCTCGCTTCGTAGACTCCAGGTATCGCCGAAGTATCGTCGAAGTATCCTCGGAGTATCGGCATTCTTTTCTTTCTTTTTTAATTCAGGAAAATAGGATACGCCAGGGATACGTGTATCGGAGTATCGGCGGAGTATCGGAGTATCGGCAAAGTACGGTACGCGGATACGCCAGGTTTTGAAGTATCGGTGCTACGTAGCTTCTTCATTTAGATCGAGGTAGTTAAATTTTGTATACAGGTCAAAGTCTGACTACTACAGTATTACACAGTTGATCAAATTTAAGTATGCATAGTATTGATGCAGCTTTTACTGAAGTGTCGGCTTACAAATATTGTATGCATAGTATTGATGGGGCTTTTAGTGAAGTGTCGGCTTACAAATATAGTATGCATAGTATTGATGTGGCTTTTATTGAAGTGTCGGCTTAGTACTACAAATCAAACATATCGTCCGTAAGATAGAATAAGCTTCATATATCATACAGTAATAGATTCTCTTCTAGGAGGACTTAGTTATATTCTCTAGGGTGTTGCATGATCAATGATGGCGTGTGTGTACGATCAGATTGGCACTCTGAAAGCGCGTCCTTCTTCGATAATTTACATGACGTTTTATTTCATTTCTTTATATTAGAGTCGTGTGTAATACTGAGACCTAAATTACTGACTCAACATTTTGGTTCTTATAAAACTTAAATGTTCAGGCTGGAATTGAAGATCATCAAACTTATCTTTTTGCTTAAAATCTGTTCATGAAAGCAGTAATTTTAACTTCAGTAATTGAAACTAATATTTCATAAACCCTACGGAGGGTGGACCAAAGTTCAGCCTTATTTGTTAATGAACTCGTCTCAGATAAAAGTTTTAACGTGATTACTTCGTGACCAATTCTGAGTTGATTGCCGCTCTTGGTCTTGGTTCCTCATGTTGTGGATTGTTTAGTGTGTCAACCCATTATGACTCTAATACATCTCACTTGTCTTACTAGATATTTACCAGCAGTCAGCACCTTTCAGTGCGCCAGATAGAGGAAATTTCTATAGCAGTTAAAGAAATTTATTTTATTTAAAACAATAATCATAATAATAATTTATTATTTGATATTTTAGTATGGTTATTTTGGAAGAAAGTTCTATAGAGACGAGCTATCCCTTGATGAAATTCCTTGTTTTCAACAGTTCCTGGTAATAAATTGGTTTCTATCAATTTGGCAGACGATGTGAGTTCCACGATCTCATATGTGAACTGATATAAGCAGTCGTCTTTAACTCAGATTTCCTGTCTCTCAGCAATTCTAGACAAGCCACAGTAGAGACAGACTTAGTTCAACTATGTTTTGACATTTCTTTTCCATTTTGGAACATCCACAGATTTTTTTATAATGTATAAAAATAATAATCGTGATGGCAATAATGTCCACTATGTTACTTGTTATTGATTGTGACAAGGTGGTTGTTTTCTGCTTTCAGATCATGGTAATACATCATTTGATGCTTTTAGTTTGTGGTATCAACTGTCAGCTCTATTTGAGGTTGACAAGCTGTAGGAAATAAACACCTACCCTGTGATTTCAAATAAATCATTTATAAAGTTAGCATTTGGCTACAGCTTGGCTGGATACGAAATCTGGCATATACCTGTGAGTTACTCTTTGCATGTCCAGTTTTTAAGTTATGCCAGTCATGTGCATAACCATATGCTTGAGGTTCCTTGGAGATTATCGATTAGAAAACATCATTGCATAGAAAATCTTATGAGATTTTACATGGACCAATATGCTTTGTGCACTTCTTACGGTTCATCACACACAGATGCTGTTATATTTTGCAAGCAACTTTTCCTGGGTGGCACTGATTGATTTTTTTAAATCTTTGTGCAGTAATGTGAAGAAAGAGAGCTGCTTCTTCCCCATCCCTCAGGCAGCAGAATGCATCCTGCGAATCGTTGAGAAAGCAAATGCCCCCGTGATATATCTGTCAACTGATGCTGCTGAGAGCGAGACGAATCTTCTGCAGTCCTTGGTTGTATTGAATGACCGGCAAGTACCTCTTGTGAGAAGACCAGAGCATGAAAGTTCTGAGAAATGGGATGCCTTGTTGTACAGAAATCACATGAGTGGAGATAATCAGGTATGTCTATCAATTCCTGTCATTTTTCTGGTTTGCTTCTCATGTTCGAGGGTGGTGGTTATATTTATACAGCAAACCGTGTGAATCCCTTTGCAGGTCGAAGCCATGCTCGACAAGACAATATGCGCGTTGTCGAACATTTTCATAGGGACATCGGGCTCCACCTTCACAGAGGATATCTTCCGGCTACGGAGAGGTTGGGGATCGATGTCCTACTGCGACGAGTATCTTTGCCAGGGTGAGTTACCCAACTACATAGCGCAGCAAGACTGAGAAGAGTAACACACCCTAGTGACATGCTGGTGACATATATCGTGTAAATTTGCGTGTACATCTAGTTTAGAAGTGCCGGTGGTGATGTGATGGTGTCTGTATCAGTGTGCTCTGTTGTTTTGTCCGGGTAGTGTTATCCTTACACACCTAGCTAATACAAAGAAGCCCTTTTGGGCTGTGCAGTGTTTTCTAACCACTGACGCTTGCTGTGGCAAGCTCCGTGCAAGTGCAGTTTTCATCCTCTACTTTGGAATTGGAATTTTCCTGCTGATAAAACACAGCCTGCAAAATTTATTTATTTTTCTTTTGAGCAAATCATAGGATGCAATGTGAGTTGATCGAAATTATCGGAGTTGGACTCTCAAAAGAAAACGTCTGTCTGAGTTTCACACCCTTCGTACAAACCGCATGGATCTGTCAAGGATTCGGGGACCAGTCTCTACAGCCGGCATTTATGAACCAAAGAATCAAATCTTACTGTGGCACTAGTATCTTGGTTCCTGATTATTTTCCGTTGCGTCATGGGTGCATACCAATTCCCAAATATTCCAGAGTGATCGCACACGTTCTTGCTTGAATAGCTATTTACACTGAAAGAAATCCTCTAGCTACTCGGCATGCATTCGAGAAGTAGATATCACTTGAAACTAAGCTGAGGACACAGGACATAGATGGCACGCACTTGGGCATAAATCAACTAATTAATGGAACCCTAAGCACGCCTCATCACAACTATGTAAGTACTCCTTCCATTCTGAATTAATTGACTCAGATTTAGTACAAGTTGATTTAGTACAAAAATTTGAGTCAATTAATTTAGAACGAAGGGAGTAGTAGAAAACAACATCATCCGAGGATCACATCACCGAGAGGCTTGGATGCAGAATTGATCAGAGCATCTCCACCGCGGGCCTCCAAACAACCCCCAAAGGCCCATTGGGGGTCCGGACACCGAAAATCGCCACCAGCGGCACCCCCCAAAGGCTCGCCCCGAGCGATCCCGCGTTTAATGTCGAGGCGACGAGACGGCGGCACGCCTGTCAGCACGCGTCGCAATAACGCCGCGCCCGTTCCCCTGGCGGGTGCAGAGCGAAGCGACGCGTCGCAATAACGCTGCGCCGCTTCCCATGGCGCAGACGGAAGCGACGCGTGCTGGAGTCGCAGCGGCTGGCCGCGGCGGCGCCCTGCAGACGCTTCGTCGGCGTCAATGCGCGGCCAGGCGAAGCGGTGGCCGCGTTAATGCAGGCCACCCAACCCCGCTCCTCCGGCCGCCTTTAAAACCCGACACAGCGCAGCCCTCCTCTCCTCACACCATCGCTCCTCCCTCTCTCTCCCTTAAGAACATAGGCCGCCATCGCGGGCAGCCGCGACGGGCGTTGCGGTGAGCAACGCCACGAGCAGCTGGAGGAACTCCGGCGTCGCAACGAGGAGGCGGAGATGGCCAAGGCATTCCAGCGAGGCATGTGGCGCGAGGAGGCCGACAACGCGCCTCCCTACGTGCTCTCGATGGAGACCGCGCGGCTGTGCAGCCGCCACCGGGTGTCGGTGGCCGACGTCGCCACCCTTCTGGACGGGTGGGTGAGGAGTGCCGCCAACATTCCGGTGGCGCCGCGGCTCAGCGGGCAGGAGCGCGTCGACTTCCTCAAGCGCAAGTGGACGGAGATGTCGTACGAGCAAAAGCTCGACCCCAAGTACTCCATCTCGGCGCCCTACTGGCACGCCAGGTGGACAAGGAGTACGAGGTGCGCCGTAGCGGTCGATGAGAGCCAACGCCGGAGTTGTCCGCAACGGACGACGAGCGTGAAGACGAGGACGGCGACGACCCCGAGCTGCCCGATCTGCCTCTACAACCGGCTGCATCTTGGGCAGCAGCGTCGCCGTCACCGAAGAAAGGGGCTTCACCGCCTCTACAATCGATTACTACATCATTTGAAAAATTTCAGTGATTGATCTTCTGTGTATAAGCTTTCATGTAGCTATGAATCTTTCTTAGGATTGGCTTATGAGTAATGCAAGATATGCATTTAGAATGAAACATTCAGTCACCAATTTCTTCCGCTTCTCTGCTTAAAATATTTGAATTTCTAGGATGCTCAATTTTGTTTTAAAAGAATACCATGATCCTCTTAGTAGCCTTATTTACTCAACAGTTTTGCATTCTCCGCGTTAGCAATCATGATCTCTGGATGGTGATTTGCGAAGCACTAACTCATAAACTAACCCAATATTAACTTGTGAAATCATTTTTGCATTAGCAACCACAATCTCGGGATTGTGGTATGTGACGCACTAACCAGAAAAAAGTTAACTGAATCTTCAAGCAACAATTTTTGCATTAGCAGCTATGATCCTGGGATGGTAGCTTGTGATGCACTAACTAATAAAACAAGTGTCTTCTTAACACTAACTAACTAACTCATGCATATTTGCAGCATTAGCCTGCTATGTTCTCTGGAACTGTAGCAGGTGAAGCACTAACTCAGCATTTACATCCTTGCATTATGGCTATTGTTTGGATCATGCTGTTTAACTTTATTGCCGGTAAAGTATCCTAGTAGTTCAATGTTTTTAAATTTTGAAGCACTTGAAAGTTCTACTGAAATCTCATTCTGAAATTGTCATGCACAATTCATAAGTTTAAACCTAAAAATGAGTCATAACCACATGGATTCATATATCTTCAAGAAAGGTCACTGTTCATTTTCAGTTGTTGTAATTTGATTTCCAATCAGCTTTACTTGAGGACAAACAAATATTTAAGTGTGGGGGATTTGATCAGTAGCATTTGTATCTAAATTGCAAGCATTTCTATGAGCATAATTCACTCTCATTTGAAACTTTCTTGATTAATTATGCCACTGAAATAATCTTAAAGAAGCTATATTCATTACTTGAGCTATTTTACAGCCTTGCTGCTATATTTACAGGATTGGTGCGCAAAGGCATCAAATTTCTACACTAAAGTTGTCCAAGGACCTGCTAGCAACAACCACTAAACATGGGAGGTCCTGGACAGAAAGATGCAAGGATCTTCTTGTGAAGGAAGAAGAGAAGTGGAGGGGCGCATATGCAAAAGGACCAGATTGGATCGGGAGAAAAGCTCCCTGCAGCCTCCGTCGGAAGGCAGGCCTGACACTTCTATTCCCCAAACCCTAGCTTCTTCTCCACTGCCGGCCGCCGCCGCGGCCAGGCAGGTGTGGCGGCGCGCCACCACCACCACCATCTACTGCACTACCGCCACCACAAGCTTGCAGCTCCGTCCCCTGCGTCCCGGCCGCTGCCCTTCACCAACGACTCAGCTACGACGACGACCTCCCCAAGAACTACAACCTGCTGCTCTTCCTCAAGCCTTCTGCTGCTCCTTCTCAACCCCAAGCGTTGCTGCTCTTCACCAAGGGAAACGACCTGAAGCACCTCTTACTTCGATCCCTCCTGCTGTTCCTCTCCATCGACCTGAAGCCCTCCATCCAGCATCAGTTCGTGCTGCTCCTCAGCACCAAATCCAGAAGCTGTCCGTGGGTAGAATTGTCGTGGGGTTGTCACGACATATGTCACCATAGGGTGACTTTGAGTTGGGGGCCAGGCGAAACTAGTGTCAGGGAGAGGGTTTTGCACGGAGGGGACAAAGGATTTATCCTGGTTCGGCCTCTCCATTGGAGATAAAGACCTACTTCCAGCCATGCTCTTATTGCTCTTGATCTCGATAACCCGGCTACAACAACAGAGCCGGATCTCGAATAGGGTTACAATGTTTTCTCTCTCGCGGGACTTGTGTGATATGAAAAGCTTCCCTCTAAACTGAGACCCAGGAGCCCCTTATATAGATTCCGGGTCTCCTGGTATCTTTACATGACAAGGCCGGGCTATACCCTTACTCGGAGTTCCTATCTATCTCCACCTCCTCTTAATCTTCCTATCTTGGACTCCACGTTGTTTACCGCCTCTGAGTCTTCTGGACCTTTCCTTCTATAAGCCGGGTTACCGCCAAATGTCCCGGCCCATGCCTGAATCTGGCCCATGATGCAAAACATAGCTCATCTTTTCTCCCTTTGGGGAAGTTAACACAACCCCGGCTCCTGATCCTTGCTCCTGTTTAGACCCGTCAAAATGCATGACCCAAGACTGAATTTTTAGAACTAGTTGCGGTGCACTTAACTGTGTCCAATCATTGAGAAACTCCACTAGAGCTTGAGACTTGATTGCTGTTCTAGGCGCATAGTTGATATGATAATCTCCCATCTCAATAGCCCACTTGGCCACTCTTCCTGTAGCTTTAGCATTTCTTATGATATCTGCAAGTGGAATCGAGCTCACCACGTAATGGGATGCTCCTGAAAGTACGGCTTCAACTTTCTGCTTGCCATGAACACACCAAACACCAACTTCTGCCAGTGAGGATACCTTTGCTTTGTTTCTGACAAAACTTCGCTAACATAGTAAACCGGCCTTTGTACCGGGTGTTCTTTGCCTTCCTCCTTACGCTCAACCACAACCACAGCGTCACCGCTTGAGGCCCGGCAGCAACATACAACAACATGGGTTCCTTGGGACCCGGCGCTGCAAGCACTGGTGCTTTGGACAACTGCACCTTCAAAGCTTCAAACGCATCATCTGCCTCTTGATCCCACACAAATTTTCTGTTTTCTTCAGGAGCTTGTATAACGGTATCGCTTTCTCCCCGAGCCGGGCTATAAACCGGCTCAAGGCTGCCACGCAGCCCGTAAGTTTTTGAACATCCTTCAACTCCTTTGGCTTTTCCAAGCTCTGTATAGCCCGGATTTTGTCCGGGTTTGCCTCAATTCCCCGCTCTGACACGATGAAACCCAGTAGCTTCCCAGCTGGAACACCAAACACACACTTTGTTGGATTGAGCATCATATTGTATCTCCGCAAGTTCGCAAACGTCTCTGTGAGATCCTTGATAAATGACTCGGCTTTTTCTGACTTGATCACCACATCATCAACATAAGCATGGACATTGCGCCCAATCTGATCCGCAAAACAGTTTGGATGCACCTTTGATAAGTGGCACCCGCATTTTTCAGCCCAAAAGTCATGGTCTTGTAGCAAAAAGCCCCAAAAGGCGTAATGAACGAGGTCTTCTCCCAATCATCTCTATCCAACTTGATTTGATGATAACCTGAGTAAGCATCCAGAAAACATAAGAGCTCACTTCCTGCAACTGCATCAACAATCTGATCTATACGTGGCAAAGTAAACGGGTCTTTTGGACAGAATTTGTTCAAACTGGTAAAATCTATGCACATCCTCCACTCATTGTTCTTCTTCAGCACTAGAACCGGGTTAGCCAACCACTCTGGGTGAAAAACTTCCATGATAAAGCCGGCCCAAAGCCGGGCTATCTCTTCTCCAATGGCCTTCCTCCTTTCAGCGTTCATTTTTCTCATACCCTGCTTTACTGGCCGGGCTTTAGGATCAACATGTAATTTGTGCTCAGCGAGTTCAGTTGGGATACCTGGCATGTCACTAGGTGTCCATGCAAAAACATCCCTATTCTCACGGATGAACTCGATGAGCGCGCTTTCCTATTTGTCAGTCAAGTTTGACCCGATGGAGAACTGCTTGGAAGAGTCCCCCTCCACAAAATCTACCATCTTTGTATCTTGGGCTGATTTGAACTTTGCCCTATCATCTTCTGTGGTTGGCCTTTTCAGGACCGTATTATCTGCCGGGTCTAGATTTGCCCTGTAACTTTTCAACTCCTCTTTGGCACACGCATGCTCTGCCATGGCTGCATCTCCTCATCATTCTGCTGCAATCTGTCTGTTTCCATGCACAGTGATGATCCCCTTAGGACCCGGTATCTTCAATTGCAAATACACATAACAGGCCGGGCCATAAACCTGGCGTAGGCCGGCCTTCCCAACAACGCATGATAAGGACTGTGAAAATCTACCACCTCAAAATCTAGCATCTCTGACCTGAAGTTTTCCCGGGACTCGCCAAAAGCCACCTCTAATGTGATTTTCCCCATGGAGTTGCTGATTTCCCCGGAACTATACCATGAAAAACCGTGGATGTCTTCTGCAACTGAGACTTTTTGAGACGCATACGCAAGAAAGTTTCCCAGTACAAGATGTTGATACTGCTTCCTCCATCCATCAGGACCTTTTTCAACTCATAACCCTCCACTTGAGGGGCCACGACCAAAGCAAGCAGACCCGGGTGTTCTACATGATCCGGGTGATCTGCTCTGCTCCAGTGATTGTTTCTCAGACCATCTCAAATCTGGGTGCTCCTGTGGACACCGCATTAACAGCCCTTTGAATTACTTTCCTCTCCCTTTTAGAAGTGTTTGACGTATACACATGATATGAACCAAGCTGCTTGGGCTGAGTGTTAAATCCGCCCTGTCCTTGAGAACTTGAGCCGGCTGGAGGGCCGGTTGGTGTTGCATTAGCTCCTGTGAGCGGAGCCCGGCCGGGCTTGCTCCCGTGCCGGGTCCTGCACCCCTATTTGCTGCTTGAAGTGCCCTCTGAATCTCGTTGTTTTTCCATCTGTTAAGATCCGCACACTGAGCCAGCGAGTGATTTGCCGGCTTACCGTTCCTGCTGTGGCGAGGACACGGCATCCTGAAAGCCTCTTCCGTACTCATGGGTCGTGGTCCACTAAAACTGTTGTAACCTCCATTGTTTCCCCTGTTATTATTATAGCCTCCATTGTTCCCTCTATTTCCATCATTGTATCCACCATCAGTCCTGGGCCTTTGAAACCCGGTATTTGTGTTTGCCACGAACTCTGAACTTCCCTCGTTGTGCCCTCTTTTATGCGAGTTGTTGTTGTTGTTACCATTGTTGTTCCTACCATTGTTCGCTGTACCTTTGCCTTTTTCCTCCTCAAGGTCATCTTGTGTCTTGTCCGTTGCTGCATGTTTGTTACAGGCCTCTAATAACTCGGCCATTGAGACGGGTTTGACCCTGTGACTCTCTTTCAGACGTCCCAGCTTCTGGACCAATGGAGTATACTTGCAAGTCTTTTCCATCGTTGAAATTGCGTCCTTAGGCTCGATACCGGCTGATGCATGCAAAATCTCCGTGACCCGGCCCATCCAGTGCCGGGTTGACTCCCCTTTCCTTTGTACACATCTGTCTAGATCTTCCAGCGAAAACAAACGTTTGCATGTGCCCAAGAAGTGCTTGATAAAGATCGCTTTAAGCTCTGACCAACTACTGATTGATTTCTCGGGTAAATTCTCGAACCACAACTTCGCCGCACCATCACTCATCATCAAATACATATACTTTGCACACACATTCTCTGTTGCGTTGCGAATACACATGGCCATCTCGTAACTGCTTAACCAACTTGCCGGGTCCATGCTCGGCTCATAATTGGCCACTTTGCTTGGTTCTTTGAACTTCTCAGGAAAAGGCTCGGATCTGATCGATTCTGATAAACATTTAGGCCCGGCTAACCCGGAACCTCCAGCTTGAAGATTAGGACCCGGCGAACTCGCCGAAACTGCAGGTGGAACAACTTGTTGCACTGGAGCTACTACTGGAGCCGGGACGACGGGTGAACACTCGCGGCTCGCCCTGCTCTTGACCTGTTTACGATCTGCTGTGCAACTGAAACAGCGGGAGCCGGCTGATACTGCTGGTTATTCTGCTGAGGCTGTTGAACATTGTGCTGACCCGGCGTAGCTGGCCCGGCCTGTGGTGGCAGCGTCTCCCCGTGTCTACTGTGGGTACGTTTACTATTGTAAGGTGTTGAGTGTAATGCACTCTTGTTCTTGGAATACTGGCCTTGCTGCACCACAGCCGTGCGTAACATATCGATGGCTCGCCGAGCCTCCAACTCCGCGGGTGAATCCCCCAATGGGATACGATCTAGAGCCAAGGTTGCTGCGTAAACGTTATCCGCCGGGTTAGAAAAGTGACCTTCTGGCGTATGATACCTTGGTGTTGCTGTTACGTGACCCGGATTTCCCCCGGCTCCTCCGGCGGGCAAACCGGCATCCTTCCAACTGCTCTTCCTGAGTTCCTATTTCCCTCTGCGCTTGCTCTAATTACAGGCGCTGCTTGAACCACGCCAATGGGTTGATCCACTGGGGTTCTAAATAGTACCGCTGGTTGTATGATGTTCTCTCCTGGAGCCAGCCGGCTCTGGTGCCTCCTCTGATGTTGCGCGGTCAAATCGTTCTGGCGAGCTTGTAACATCTCCTCGTTCTGTCTCAGGTGATTCTCTCTTTCCTCGATCTCTTTTGCCCTTGCTGCTATTTGTTGCTCATACGCTATGGCGTTCCGCCGGGTCTGCTCCAAAGCTCTGCGCGCGGTATCCAACTCTACGGCCCGGGTCACCGCTTCTCCGGCGTGATGATCCTCGTAAGCGCCGTTTGGTCCAAAACCAGCCGTTATTGAACAGAGCCGGCGCTGATGCCGGGTTAGGTGTGACTTCTCCCTGGGCCCGGTTGTTCAGGAAACCAAAGGTGTTTCTGTAATGTGCCTGGCCTTCACTTTCTTCTGATACCGAAGCGATCTCGCCATCCACCGGCCTTTGATTTAACTCAAGGACCGGGCTTTGCTGTTGCTGCTCGTTGAAGTTTGGTGGGGGTGCCGCTCCTGACCCCCCAGCTCCCAAAGTGAGATCCAGATTCGTCGAGGGTGCTGTGTAAACTGCTACCCTTCGAATTGGACCCGATAGGACTCTTTCTCGAACTGATCCTCTTCCTCTTGTTCTTCCGGGTCATATCCGTACCTTCCATCCAGCAGGGCCAAGATCGATTCCGTGTCGTCCTCGCTGCCTGGTGTCACCCGGGATCCGTGCTGGGTTTACCGACTGTTCCACGTGTCTGACCACCAGGTCCGTGTGCTCCGCTGTCCCCATGGACTCTTCCCCATCTGACTGAACCAGGGTTGCAGCTCCTGACACAGAATCGTACTCTTGGTTACTAGCAGACCCGGTTGCATGTATCATACCAACAAAAACATTAATCTGGCCAATCAGAATAACATCACCTGATTCAAGCAGATCTGACTCCGGCCACCAGCCAGAATCATCGACGATGTGTTCTCCTTGCATGTTGATGACGATCCGGCCTACCACCAGATTCTTCATACCTTCCAGCGCAGCTCCCTTGATGATGACACTCTTGGCCGCAGGCCCCACGGTGGGCGCCAAATGTCGTGGGGTTGTCACGGCATATGTCACCATAGGGTGACTTTGAGTTGGGGGCCAGGCGAAACTAGTGTCAGGGAGAGGGTTTTGCACGGAGGGGACAAAGGATTTACCCTGGTTCGGCCTCTCCATTGGAGATAAAGACCTACTTCCAGCCATGCTCTTATTGCTCTTGATCTCGATAACCTGGCTACAACAACAGAGCCGGATCTCGAATAGGGTTACAATGTTTTCTCTCTCGCGGGACTTGGGTGATATGAAAAGCTTCCCTCTAAACTGAGACCCAGGAGCCCCTTATATAGATTCCGGGTCTCCTGGTATCTTTACATGACAAGGCCGGGCTATACCCTTACTCGGAGTTCCTATCTATCTCCACCTCCTCTTAATCTTCCTATCTTGGACTCTACGTTGTTTACCGCCTCTGAGTCTTCTGGACCTTTCCTTCTATAAGCCGGGTTACCGCCAAATGTCCCGGCCCATGTATGAATCTGTCCCATGATGCTGAAAGCAGGCCAAGCCCGGCCTCCTGCCTGGCGGGTCTTCTTTCACCTTCATGGGTACACCAGGTTATCTTTCCCCCAACAAGAATCCCACTGACCCTCTCTCTATTTCTTTCTATTTTTCTGCAATTTCTGAGAAGCAAGTCATGTTGGCTGTAGTTGAATTGGTCAGAACGAATATTTGTGTTTGCTTGTGTACTCGTGAACCTGTGATGCTTGTGAACGTGATATATGTGTGTACTTGCTCTCATTTGCATGTGCTGGTCAAAACTTGAAGCTGTTTGGTAGTGATATGCTCAGATTAAATACATGTGTGTGTGTAATCCTTGCTATATTCAGTTGTTACAGTAAGTTGAGTGACACAGCTTATTGTTGATTCTGAATTTTGCTTGTTACTCTTGTCTGTAGTTTGATCTGTGGCATGTATGGCTAGTCCCTGCACGCCGGTTTGTTGCAATATCTGTCCATAGCCCCCACTTGCTTGTTAACTCACAGTGATCTTGCTTGACAACCAAGAAAGCTATGATATTTGTACTTTGTATTTTATTCCCTGTCTAAAAACATGCTTTGATCCTTGTTGTGATTTGGATTGACAACCCAGAGGCTGCAAGTTAAATTCTGAATTTTTAGTTGTAGCTTTACTCTTTTGCAAAACCACCATTATATTGCGACCAAGCTTTAGCCGAAGCTCAAGTGTTGATTGCCTAGTCCCTGTGGAGAGAACGACAAAACCCCCCTATATCTACAACTGATCAGAGGCCAGGGGGAAGAACAACTTGAAGGCCGAGTTGAAACGCGATGCAACGACCCTTGCGTTGCAAGAGAATTTGAACGGGTTCCTATCCCAAAACGATAAGACCTGTGACAAGAAGAAAGAGAGGAGAGAAAAGGAACGCCTCGAGAGAGACGTCTTCCAAGCTCTTCTTCGAATTGCAAAAGAAGAGGCTCGACATAGAAGAGGAGAACGCTCGGACTAGGGCACAGAAGGTCGAGATCAGGGGCAAGGAGGCCGAGGCAAGTGCCAAGGAGGCCGACGTGAAGGCCAGGGAGGTGGAGCTGAAGGCCAAGGACCTTGAACTCGCCCTACGCGCCGAGGAAGTCAGGATCATGGACATGGACATCTCGACCTTCACCTCTAGGAAGAAAGCCTACTATGAGAAGAAGCCAAGGCAGTACATGGATCAGGTTTGATCTATTCTCGGTCCCTTCTACTTATTTGATTTGAACTATGGCCAACATGGCCGGAAAAACATGGCCGATGACCGAAACTTGTAATATTTTGGGCACACCTGGAGACATGGCCCGTGTGAGGCCGGTATTATGTTTTTATTGTGTTTTGGTACTAGTTTTGTTGCAATGTTGGGGGCGTCGGAAACTATGGCCACCATGCCCGAAAATGATCAAAATGATCAAAAACCCTGTCCGGGCGGACTCAATGCGTCGGCCCGTTGGGTGCAGTGGCCGGAAAGGGGCGGACATGGGTCCTTTTGGCGACGCAAACGGACCAAACGCGCGTCCGTTTGCGTCGCCCCGTTGGAGTTATCCTTAGATGGTGGAAGTCCGGGAACGGTTGTGTACAAGAGTTACCTAGTTTCAGGTACTCCAGCGGTGGAAGAACCCTACGTCCTGCTATAATCAACTATGATAACAAATGCATGAGTTACAAGGTGTCTATTCTCGGTCTTCCCTAAAGGCTTCCCGTAGAGACTTATATACATGTCTAGACCTAGGGTTTATAGAGGTATCGTGTCTCCTGCCTTCTGAGTTCTGAGCCTTGGCTAAGGCAGCTAGGTCTCTGTCTTGGTCTTCAGCTAATTGAGCCACCCGATGAGCCAGGTGGCATCATCACCAGTACGCCACCCTGTTTTGCCAGAATATGTCCATGACATGGCTATACCTATTTGGTAGAACCCTGACAGAGATAAATCCAAAGGCCCGTCTTCTCAGGGCAGTAGTTGTGGACCGCACCAAGATCCCTTTGGAGCCAACGCTCGTAGTGGCGGCGTGACCTTGTTCGAGCGGAGGCGCATAAACAGGCAGAGACGAAGAGGCAATGAAATGGAGAAATAGGGGAGAAAGTGGAGTGTTGGTCTTCCGCGACACATGGCTTTAAAGCAACAGGCTGACCCGGAATTACCGGGCAACCCTCAAACGTGCGCGAATGTTTACGGGAGCGTGGGATATCGGCCGATTTATCGGCATATCGGCAGATTTATCGGCCGATTTATCTTATCGGTCAAACAAATCTGCCGACTTATCGGAATACCGGAAGGTATCAACCCACCAAGCTCAGCTGGGCCATGACTTTAGAAAACTTAAGAAAAATAATAACCATATGGAAAATGCACTACGCAGCTAGCCTACGGATTGTGAAGAAAACGTTCACCGTACATTTCACACAAATGGACAAGGAACATTTTTCAAAACTCAGCACCCAAAACTAAATTTCTCCTATAACATAAATGTACTCGCTGGGTTGGCAAAGTAATGCCTTCTACGCTTGGATGGTTCTGTGCCGCTGGCCTGACTGAAAAGACTCTGTAATATGGTGGGAGTCGTATGCACAGGTTCTTCGGATACACGGACATAGAGGTGCCTATCAAGCGTCAGCTTTTCCAATATGGTCCTGCATGTCTGCAAAAATTATGAAGGAAATGTAATGAGGCAAAGATTAGCGTCAATCTTTCAATTATTGATGATACTGGCACACATAGACAAACTAGGGCACCATACCTGAGGATTCAGTACTTCCATCTGATGGATAACATCGTCCTGACACAACAAAAGCAAAGCATACAATCAAAATTCTAGAGTATCAATGCTGACACATAAAGTGAACCGCAAAGCAAACGAGAAGACAATTCTTCAATACATAACAACTACAAAAGAAATATGTGACTTTTGTAAGTGTGCCAAGTGTCACATTTTAAACATGGTTGCAGGTGCAGCGACATGAACTCTGGATTTTTTTTCCTCCGACAGTAGCAAGGGACACAAGCACAATAAAGTAGTTTGGGTCTCGTGTATTAGGATTAGGTTTTTATAAAGCAGAGGTGTTCTTTCGCAAAAACCATTTTATAAACGAGCTTTTTGCACGTTAATTGGATTGCGAAAAAGTAAAACAAGTTGTCCTGTGGATCTTAATAACATGATGCTTGGTCAAAATCATGACAAAACACTATTTATTATTATGAATTAGGGTCAATCCAAGAAATTCATAACTTACTGCGCTACAAAAATTTTCCCATAAAAAGCAGATATAATTCAAAATAGATACACACCTCTACTATTCCTGGGTATTGCATGACGTAGCCAATAATACGACGAGTTAAACCTTCGTAGATGGTACTATTCATGCTGCCGTCACCATTTATCCATGGTAATATAGGGTGATAAATATGCCTTTCACAAGCATGGTGGCAATCACTCTCCCTGCTGTCTTGTGATGGAGTAGACATTGCTTCCTTATCTCCTGGATTTTGACTGCGCTTATGAGATGAGCTCGACTTGCTTTGAACACTAAGAACTGTGACAGTGTGCCCATCACCAAGCATTTTTACACTTCCCTGCTTACTAGACATGGCATGCTTCTCTTTCAGTACATTTTCGGCGCCTCCAGTTTCCATTAATTGAGAAGCTGGATCTCGTGAACAGCTGCAGTTGCTGTATTCTGCAAGTGTGCTTAGATGATACTTTGACTTATGTAATGAGTCAACGATCCAGAAACCATCATACGCGTTGACCTACAAAGCAATTGAGCACACATGGTGACTCCCATATGAGTAAACAACGATGAAATAACAGAAGCCATGGACAGCTTCTAATTTACGAAGTGAAGCATTGCTCCAACAACTCAAAGCTTCATCTCAAAAAGGAAAAAAACACATCAAAGTGTGAACAGTCCATTTGGCTGCTGAAGATCAGTCGAGTACATAGAACCACTAAAATCCTTAAAAAGCAAAGGTAAAAACACTGGATTTTAGAACGCTACGTGATCTGCACTTGGCTTTGGTCCATCTTACCACATCCGAAGTGCCTAGCATGTACAAGGTGCTACATTCTCTCACATGCATTAAGCAGATATATGCTCCCTCTGCTATTTTTTATTATTGTCTCGTAGATCAGCAAGGTCTACAATAGACATGCTTGTCAAATATGAAACCATTTTCTTTTTTGAAAGCCTGCGTACATCAGAAGCACCTCATACACGATGAAGTACAAGAACACGAAGAACAACTCGACGCAGGGGAACAGAGCAAAGAACAAGCTCAAGCCACAACACCGGCGAGGAAGACGAAGATCGACGACCACCTTCTAACCACTGCCTGAGGAAGCCTCCTACCTTGTAGATCGCCGCAAAGCCCGTCCGCCGCAAGCAGCGGAACTTCAGCCGATGAACGAACACGGCGAGCTCCCTCCCTCTCCAGCACCTCCGCCTTGCCGCATCCATCTTCGACCCCAGCACCAGCAGAAGCCGCGAGGCTCGCCCGGCCCTGAGTTCCAGCCTCCGCATCCTCCCTCGTAGCTCCACACCGAGGAGGTCGACCTCCCCGCCGGCCGGCAAGGAGGAGGAAGAAGCAGAGGAAAGCCGGCAGATCCGAAGATCCCCGGCCAGCAAAAGCCGCGTGCGCGACGCCGGAGCTCCGAGGAACACCTCCGCCGAAGGGGAACGCACCGGCACCACACCTAGCCACCGACACCACCGCCGCCTCCACGACGCCGCCGGCGGGAACCAAACGCTACCTACACTATATACAGGCCGGGATCTGGGGATCCCCCACCCTCCCGCCGCCGGAGCGGCCGCAGAGGGGAGGAATCCCACAGATCGCCGGCGAGCGAGGTGGTTGCGCTGGAAGACGCCCAAAAATCGCCCTCTGGCTACTGTAGCGAGAGGGGAAAACGGACCGGCTCGCTGTGTGAAATATGAAACCATTTTCATTCGACAAACCAAATAGTTTATGCATATTAGGGGTCAAAACATCAAAACTTTGACAGGAAGTATTGGGCGACGGAACATTAAATAGGACAGATGGAGT
Organism: Poa pratensis; assembly: GCA_947311845.1. Classification (NCBI taxonomy): domain Eukaryota; kingdom Viridiplantae; phylum Streptophyta; class Magnoliopsida; order Poales; family Poaceae; genus Poa; species Poa pratensis. Next base: position 68,536,900 of record CAMZMU010000052.1, on the reverse strand, counting down.
ACCATTTATATACCGCCATCAATTAGTTTAGAACAAACCAATATCAGAGTATCAGTAGGAGAAGTATCTGAATTGAAAGCTAATCTCATTTTGTTTTTCATGTTTTCTCAGTTATTTCACTGGCATGACCATAAGTTGTAGCAGAGTCCTACAACCAACAGCAGACCTACATTTTCTTAACTATGTTACCATCTACAAATTTCTGTAGATAGGAAGAAACAATGTGTACATGCGTAACAAGAATACAACATTATACCAAAACACAGACACGGGAAATAGTCACACCTAGGAGTAGAATGACGTGAATTTCAGGTATCTCCTTGATAAACACTAATAAATCTGTAAATAAATATGTAGACAACTAGTCTACTATCCGCAAGTTTACAGCTTTACCTCCATGGCCAGATGAAATCTCTTGAGTGTATGAACAATCACATCAATTAACCGTGTGCCTGCAGTGCATAAGATCAAACAGAAATGTTTATTCATGAGACAGCAGGTACCTAATGGGTGCAGTTTCTGTGACAATTCTGTCAGACTAACTCCTCCTTCACCACCTTGATGAATAACACAAAATGCATTTCTGAACAGATCAGAAGACAATATGCATGATTCAGTTTGATTACAAGATGATGACTGTAACTGATCAGCATATGTTTTCATAGCATCCCAAGGCCATCCGTTATAAGAGTTCTCCAACTGAGATTCAGACAGCATACGCCGACATGAACTGGAGTTATTTAAATACAGTAAGGTGTTCTGGCTCTCAACTTGCGCATCAACATCATTTCTGCTCATTTCCCTGGCTGAACTAAAAATAAGGCACTCTTCATCATGTAACACTTGCGTGAGATGGCTTGTTTGAATTTCCTCTTGATTCAGAGCAACTTGGATACCAGAGAAACCTTTCTCGCGGCGATAACAAGGTTTGTGTTTCTTAGTCGCGCTGCTTTCCTGTTCCACCATGTCAGCCTTGCGTTTGTGAACGAAATCGTACAGTGCACGGGTATCTTCAACCAAAGAACTAGAGCTATTATTCCCATCAGTGTCACCAACTCCTTCGCTTGGCAAGGAAGGTGAAATGGACAACTCTCCTGACCAAACCAGAGAAAAGAGATGAACAATTTCCCCACATTCTACGTCTGGATACAAATAAATTCTATCGTCTGTAATGTTCTTTTGCTGCCTTATAAGCCATTTAGAAAATTCAGAAGCCTTTTTTCCTGAACCAAATGGGAAGGGTGACTGAGAAGCCTCTAAGAAGAATTTCCGTGAAAGGGTGTATGGCTTTGTTCCATTTCCACTAACCTGCAAAGCAGGGGGAGAAGTATGAACAGCGGTACAAATTGGGAGAGAGTATGAACAACAGCACAAAATAACTGATGTCTTAAATCAAATTACACTTAAATCAGTCTGCCTGCTAAAGCTCATTACAGAACTGAAGGAGCCTTATCATTCCTTGTGTTGATGACAGTGAAGAAGCTGAATAGACCAATCATCATTTGTAGATGTTGGTTATGAAGTTACTTTCCTAATGGTTTTTTGTTATAGGACCATGTTTCAGACAAAGTATAATTCTTGTGATTGCAAACCATGGTTAGCAAATTTTTAAATCCTATGAAAATGCTATTTATAAGTACAACTGTCATTATAGTTTTCTCACAGCAAGAAATGAGAGAAAATGTCTAGGTTCACATGCAATGAACCAAGGGCTGAGCTGGGTTCAGCATACTGAAGAATAGTAGAGACTCGATAAAACTGCATAAGTTAGAAAATACTAACCGTGAACTTCTTCTCGTTGAGAAAGGAAAAGGCATCGAAAATTTCACTCTCTGAGTAAAGCTGGAGAGTTGCCGTTAAAGAAGCTTGTACTTCTGATCCGGATGATGTGCTGAGAAAAACCAACTTCAGAAGCTCTATCGCATTTGCAACTGCTAAGGATTTGCATCCATCTCTTTTAGTAATTTCATCTTTGTTGACCTTAATGACCTTTTCATGAGATATACACGGTACGTCCACACTTTTACTTGCATGGGATGCATTTGACTGTCTAGACAACTTTGCACGTTCACGTGATCCAGTTTCTGGAATTGCAGTGGTTGTACTTGTTGCACCTTGCATAACCTGATTAATTTAAGGTAAAACACTGGTATTAAATAAGACAGGTTGGCAGTCAAGGTTAAATAGACAATTACTTACCAGCTCTTCGTTCCCGCTTGGAATTTCCTCACTGACATTATTATCATTATTGCTCTTTGCATTATTATACCCAACTTCCCTGGTCTGGTTCAACTTTTCTACTCGAATGAATTTAAGGACTTCATCAAGTGCATTTTTTATTTCCGGATCTTCAAAATAATCCCAATTTAATATCTCAGAATCTGAATCTTCACAGTTCCCATGGCTAGAATTGGAAATATGGGAATGGCATCCGCTCACTTTCGATTTCCTTCCCTCTCTGAGAAGGTTACATATTCTCGTTACAGCTTTTCTTACATTTATGTTTTTCTTTAAGTATGCCATCCTTTTACGACATGTATGTGGTGCAGCTGGAAGACCAGAGATAGAGTTCCAATAACATTTGGGTCCGTGTGCTGCACAAAATCTAGTGTATAACATCAGCAGTTTTCTGCAGATAATAATAACCAATCAGGCTCAGCATCATGGAAAACATTGTTTAGCTCCAATGGCAAGGTCTACCGTGGATACAGAATGAAACTATACCTGTTAGACTCATACGTCCACTTGAATTTTTTACCAGTGGATGCCGATGATGCAGAAATTCTCCCTGATACTTCCTCATCCTGGGTAGACTGGGCTGGTAGCTTATCAGCAGAACCACTGGCTTGTAATTTTTGTTTAATAAACCTTAGGGTAACCTTATTAGAAGATCTTTTCCTTTTCTGACAGATCGATCCAGAACTAGCTCCTTGCTGCTTTTGAGTCGCGGGAAATCTGGGCTGTCTATTCTGAGAGGACGAAACACACAGCACCTACATTAATAGAAAAAGAAGTTGCTAGTTAGAAATACAGGATAAGCCACGAAATAGGTTTTCGCCCCGCTATATTAATATAGCAACTGACCGATACAACCACTGCTCGGGCAAACAGCACAATCCAGCCCAAAAGAAACAAAAAAAGAGAAGAAAAGAAACAACGCCGACAAAGGTGGTTCGACGAAAACGAAGACGACTCGCAACCGCTGCGCCCTCCGAGAATTCCACCATGCTCCTAGCACTCCGACGCTCCGCGTACCAAGCAGCACCTCCAAGAAGGTGATCGACGATGACGACGCTGCTGCCCGACCCAGGACTAGAGTTACCCCGGGTACCCGTCCAAGGGTTTCCCCCGGTACATCAACGGGGTTGGGAGGAGGTACACCCGACACCCTTCAGGAAGGACGGCGATACCCGTAGGCGTCACCGCATCGGTGTCGAGAGCGACAAGGATTTCTCCCGACCTCCAAGAAACTACACCCCCGGACGCTCCAAAGTGTTCCACCAAACTCGCCACCCACCAGCACACGCCACCACGGTCTTGCAATCATCAACGCCGTCTCACCGTGAACCATGTTGCGAGTTCGGGAAGACCGAGAAGAAGGGGCACCGGCAAGGGATGGCAGTACGGTATCACGCGGGAGGGATCGACCTCCACCGCCACCTGCGGTAGCCGACCGGATGCAGCAGCCGGGACACACCAGGCCCTCCAGGCCCGGCCGAGCCCAAAATGGGCCCGCAAAGTCCCCGCCACCGCACTGCAGCAGGCGCGCCACCGTCTCCGTCGTCCCCCGCACCAGCCCCTGCTCTTCTATCCACCCGAGGAGCCGCCACCACGCCTGAGGCGGCCCGCCCAGACCCAGATGGGCCCTAAGGGCCGATCTGGGCCAGGAGGGCGCTGCCGGCCGCGCACCGGCGACCAGCCTGCTGCGCTCAGGCTACCACGGCCCCTGCAGCCAACCAGCTGCTCCGCCGCCACCATGGCCACCCGGGCCAGGCCGGACCACCGCTGAACCGAAGTGCACCGCCGTCGGAGGTCGTCGCCCCGCGAGACACCATCCAAGCACGCAGGTAAGGAAGATCCGCCGCCGCCAGCTCTGTCCGAGCCACGCTCGGCAGCCCGCACCGACGGCGGCGGGAGAGGAGCTGCAGGAGGGTGTGGCTCGGGCGAGGCCGCGACCGGCCGCCGCGGGGGCGGCTCGGCCGCGGGAGGGACGAGGGAGAAGGAGGGAGGCGGGGAGAGGGCGGCGCGCGGCGGCCGCCGCGGGCGCTTACGAGGGCGGCGGCTAGGCTAGGGTTGGGGTCGGGGTAGGAGCGGGTCGGGATGGGCTGGTGATACAAAGTTTCGATGTCCAAAGGCGGGAAATACATGATAAGCTACCAGCCCAGCCGGTAGAGGCGCCCACCCTCGTCGTCCGCTTCCCCGCCGCCGGCAAAGCCACGCGGTTTCTTTTTCACTGCTCCTGGCGAAGCTCCTGGCGGCGCTCGGAGGCGGAGTTGTGGCCGAGCTCAGAGGCGCGAGGTGCGTGGAGGTGAAGGCTGGGGCGGCGGTGCCGCCCGGGCTCGATCTGGGCCAGGGCGGGCCGTGCGGTGCTTGCCGGAGCCGAGGTTGGAGGTGGTCGGGTTCCGGCGCGGCAGCGGGCGTGGCATCTCTCACTACCGTTCTCCGGCACCTTGTGCGGCGAGGAAGCTGGGGCGGCGGCCCCGGACATGTTCGACGGATTGCAGCGGCGCCCGCTGTGGCAGGAGGTGCCACGTGTGGTCTCTGGCGTGCGGTGGAGCTCGGTATTCGGCGACAGCGCCCCTGCTTGGCTTGATGCTCTTAGCGCTTCACGGCTTGACCCGGGCAAAGCCCTACACCGACTTCGGTTTGTTCCGAGGACGGCGGCGCCTTCGGCGTCGTTCTCCTTCTTCTTTGCATCGTCGAGGAGCTTGATTCGGTCCGACGCAAATGGTTCCAAGACCTCGGGTGAAAACCCATGCTCCTTCGGAGTGGGCGACGGTGACGAAAGCGTCACTACCTTGTTGGAGGCGTCGTCTTGGGGCTCTTGAGCCTCGCGGTGCGTTGGCTTCGCGACGGCTAGGCAGGATGGCTCTGTGGTCGGGAGGCGGAAGCCGGGGCGGCGGCTCCGGGTTGGTGGTGGTACGTCGAGGCGGCGGCCGTTGCAGTGACGGTCCTACGGGGCAGGACTGTAGCCTTGCACGGGTTTGGGTTACAACCTTGGGTTGTTTGGGCAGCGGGTTCGTCGGCTCGGCTGGATCACCTCCGGGCATTGCGAAGGTCGATCTGGTAGCTACGCCGGACGACGGCTCTGGATTTGGCGCGACGTTGAGGTCTGCAGGCAGTCGTCTTTAGCGAGGGTAGCAAGGGCTACGAGACGGCTGGGTCGTGCGGCGTTGTGACTCGTGTGCGACTTTGGTGCCGAGTGGTGTAAGTGGGCGGCGGCCCCGGAGCAGGTGTTGTGTGTTTCTGGCGTTTGGTCGACTTGTGTCATGTGGGCGACGGGTCGCCTTGCTTGTGTGCTTTGTACAGTTTGTATGGTTTTTGGACCCAATTTTCCTTATAAACTGGGTCATCTCTTTATCTATTCGGGCGGTGGATACGACCACTTTGAGCTAAAAAAAGAAATAAGATATGAACTATAAACGATACAAATCAAAGATGACAATGTTTTAACAAGGATAATTAAACAATCAGGCTAGTGATGGAGAGGATGGTTAGTCAAACTTTACATATATTTTCCTATATATTTGGTCAACTTTACAAAGTTTGACTTTGACTAACCCAGAACACAGGGTAATTCAAAACGGAGGGGGTAATATATATTTGTCAAAACATGCCGTCCACGTACATGATTACCAGTTTCCTCAATATGGACTACCCAAAATCACAAAGTAAAAAGGGACTAACACAGAAGTTAAACAAATAAAATGTGCAGAGAAAAGACAAATACTTATCAGACTGGTCCTGCAGATCACTAGATGAAGATGGAGGGAAATTCAAAAGCATACCTGCTCTACAGAGAGATTCAACTCTCTTGCAATTACAACACAATCTTTGAAAGGAATTCTTCCCTCCTCACTGATGTTCATAACACGCTTTTGTAACTCCAGCCGTTGATCAATAGTCATCACTCTACGAGAACTCCATGAACGAGGATGAGAAACCTGCAAAAAACAGGGTATGATATAGAACTCAATAATCTAGAAGAACGGCAGACACCAGACGCCAGACAATATTGTTTGAAGTAGATAATGATGGGTTTCCAGAGTAGATATTGGACAAAAATGGGCAATCAGTAAAATGCTTGCAGGTGACAATGTATATGGTCAAGAAGAATGTAGAAGCAAGGAATTAGAAAGCACAAATCAGTATGACGATATCAAGAACCTGGAAAGCAGGTTTAAGAACTCTGATACAAAAATAACAAACAAGACGGCATTGCACATTGAAATGAGCAGGAACATCTTTTGTGAAGGTAAAAAAGCATATGACATTTGTAATGGTAACGGGTAACCCAAAAGTACAATGTTACTACTATGAGATAATATTGCAACGATGTATAGCAATGACGACAAACCTCAGGTACAAAGCAGCCAGGGAAGGCACTCAATGGTTCAGCAAAGCCAGCTGTTAAATAGCAGTACTCTAATGTTTCCCAGTAAGCACCAACAAACTCCTTCTTTGAAAGCACAAAATCATGCCGAATTTTTGGATGATGATTCACATTAACGTAGGATGGTGGAAGAATTCTTCGTGTAGGTTCCTCAATGTAAGGCCTGAGCTCCAATGCATGTGTAGGAACAGCGTCTGATGGTACAGCCCACTCATCTAAAGGTTCTTTTGCAAATTGGACCAACTAGCAAACATAGCCACACAAGTGCAGAACTGAGTCAATAGAAATACACTCCATCCTAGTGAATTAAGATATCATGAAATCTGAATTGCAACAACCATGAACTTGACTTTCAAAATAAGAATATGCAGCAGGCAAAATATCAACCTAAAAGAACTTCATATTTGTATTCTTCTTACCTTAGTTTGAAAAAAAAAACCCAAGTTTCTAGATTCTCGCAATGTTAACTGCAAACAGTAAAGACAAAGAGCATTACCTTGAGCTTATCTAAAATGTTAATTAAGCGTGAGAGTCTGCCCTTGGCATGAGTATCCATGAGCTGGTTGTATTCCTTGGTAGGAATTTCTGAAAGCACTTTAGTTATCATGTTATCGATCTTCTCGCTGATCCCACAACTTGTAGAAAGAGTTCCACAGGCATTTCATTAATAGCTGCTGCCATCGAAAATAACAGACATGATTGATTAAGGTCCTTGTCATGGTGCTCTCCTTTGGAAAAACCAGATGGCATGCAGCAACTAGGCAAACCACTAACATAAACCCACAGAAACTTATGGAACAGCTTTGCCCGAATCATTTTCGCACCTATGAATCCATTGGCATACATAGCTTCTATTATTAATGGTTTGTTATCTTTAACTCTGCGTGAAATCATCAGACGGGAATAGCCATCTTATGTTTATTTTGATTCACTTTAGCTGCTGCGCCAGAACGAATTTCAGTATCAAAGTTCCGTTGTCTGATCCTAATCTGATGCACCAGTTCTGCTGACAAGTCGCCAACAGAATAATGCAGTATTACATCAATGAGACGACTGCGAGTGTTTGTAACCAGAGGGACACTAACTTTGATACGTTTACAGCTGCCCTCTTCCTGAAGCTTCTTCAAAGTGCGATCCAATGTCTTCCTATCCATCATTTCTCCATTTTCCTTTTCGAGCCTCTCTAACCATTTATGTAACTCCACCTTTAGTACAAACCTCTTTTTCTGCAAAAGAGACAAGGGTGTTACATAACAATGGAAGGCAAACAGGCATGCAAGGGTGCACGGTCAACATGTGGATGGCATAACCGTGCATACTCAAAAGAACAAAAACGATGATGCTCCTTGTGAGTCTGACTAAGATAAAACTATCAAGTGCTTCATTCATTAAAATAAAAACAATGAAGAGGAATAAATAAATGATAGCATGAAACATTTTAAAGAATAAGAGGAATATTAGTCTTGTATGTTCTTATAAACTGTAAAATTGCACGAAGTAATGGTTGCAGTTACATTTACCGAGCTCATGTATGCCAAAGTGATGCAGCTAGAAGTATAAGAACAGTAATATGAAAAAAAGTGATGCAGCAATATTAACTTCATGCCTTGATGCCACAGATCAAGCACTTAGTCTCGGAGAGGTAAAAGAACAGTAATATACGACAGTTGTATTTTAACAGATGGTTCATATGAAAAAAATGGATGACGGATACTTAGCAGGCAACCTTCAACTTGTGTAGAATCCTTCTTTGCCGTTGATCATCTGAAGTTAAAGGGGGGCACCCATGCCTCTTGTTACGACCCAAAGCAAGTGTATCTAGAAGAGAAGAGATAACATGTGATTATCTACATTGAAGTGACCTCGTTTGGGAGGAGGTTGCCGAGAGGGCGTATGCACACACCCAGGATCCAGGAGACGTTGCGGCTTAGCACAGGCGAGGGGCTTTTCAGATCCCCTCTTCCTTTTTTCGGTTTTTCTTGAACCACTATGTCCTCTGCAAGCCTTTTTTGTAAATACTTTTTCTATTCTATCTAATCGGGTGGCAGGATCGACGGCCTTAAAACTCAAAAAAAAAAACTCAAAATAGTGACAAGTATTTTCTCTCCGCAACCTATCTATATGACCAGAACATGTGGTTTTGCGCATTTTAATCATTTTATTAGTAAGGCCCTCATGTATTTTGAGATTCAAAATTTGTGTATTTCTACAAAAAAAATATTCAGAACGAAAAAATATTGGTTGACAGGCACAAAAGTGGTGCCAGTTGATTCAAATATGGAAGTTCTTTAATGTAACCATATGGTTTTACCGTTACTATTAATATGCTGTAAAAGAAATTAAAATGGTCAAACCATTCTAAGTCAAACCACGCCTTACAAAAAAATAATGCAAAGACTAGAGACAAAAAGGGCACAGATAAGTCAAAACAGGAAATTATTCGCAAAATCAAGATTGACACGATACCTTTTTTTTTGGCTGAAAAAGGTAAGCCCCCCATAGTACATTTTATTAAGAGAGAAAATAATCACAAGAGAAGGGGATGTACAGAGGGCGTCCACCGGAGCAAAAGGTTACAGACTGTCTAGGCTCTAGCCAACTAATTAGGGAGGCTCTATAATTTTTTTTAGAATAATAGGGGAGTCCCCGATTTCATTAACGAAACCAAGCTACAATATTCCGCCAGAACACACACAACCGCCAACGTCTGCAACCCACTTACAGGCGAGAATTACAAACCAAACGACAGCAAAACGACCAAAATACTCTGTGAGTTTTTTGCGCTAAAGAAGAACAGGCAAAAGTAACTGACTCCCAGGTCACTACTTATAATCCTTGAGATCTTCCAGCACAACGTCTCCAAAATTCCTTCATTCTCTAAGATCCTTCATTCTCTAAGAAAGAAGGAAAATGTCCCTTTTGAAAGAGAAGGACCAAGGGCTCAAACTAGGTAATACATTGTCAAAAAAGATGGCGTTCCTAAGCTTCCAGATAGCCCAAGTTGCAGTAGCAAAAGCTTCCATGAAGGTTTGTTAAAAATGAGTTTGGCCGAAGAGAGGATGCCAGTCAAATCCGGATCATCATTGAGCTGATGCTGTTTGAGGAAATATCAGGTGGCTATTGCCTAAATGTTGCAAATGTGTGAAAATCATGCCTAATAAGTTTAAACTATCTGAAAATATAGGGGAAGCCGTGTTCTAAATCTCTGCAAATCTCATTGTATTAAGTGAACAGAGATGTTCACAAAGTATATGCCTTTTTCACAAATGCAATTGATTTTGATCTTCATATTTGCATGTTTTTAGCACATGCTGTTCCATATGTGCAATAAATTTGGGAACTCATGCACATGTTTTTGTTGCATCTATGAGCTATCAAAACTCAAAGTTCAAATCAAGATAATTCGAGTTCTAGACAGTAGCACGGAACAAATAGTTACCACAAGCTCTTATGGCAGCTTGTAGTTCCCAAACAAATTTAAAACACAGAGTCTTAGAAAATACATAGTTAGCAACAGAAATTTAGATAACTTTACCTTTTTTTACTCCAACAAAAGCTTCATGGTTGCTTTGGAGGTAATGTCCAACTGGTTCATCGTGGCATTCCTCTTCAAACATGAGTTTCTTATTAACAACAAGATCACCATGCAGGCTATCAGGTCCTCTAGATGGAACTAGTGACCATACATTGGAAATGCTGGCATTATCATCTGGGAGCCCCTCAATACTTTGCAGAGTAGTAGCAGATTTGTAGTGCAGGAAATCTTTTTTAGTCCAAATTCGGTACTGAGATATCTTACGTTTAACTTCACGGCGCAAAGTCAAACTGAATCTTTCACACATGGATGACACTCGTTCATGAAGCTTTTTTGAATTCTTGTGCCCAAGATGTTTGCCAAGCTAATTGGATGTTATCAAGAAATTCAAAAACTAAGATGCCACAGTAGATGCGATAAACAATGCAAATCCATATTACATAACGATGTGCACCAAATCTACCCTATATATTCAACCCCCACGCACTGTTGGGTTCATAGGGCAAGGATGTTTTGCCATGTGGAGCTATGTTTACCACAATCAGATGGATACTGTATTGCCAAGAACATACCATTAAGAAAAAATCATGTGTCATTTAAGTGGGGCATAAATGAAAATCCAATAGATAAATCTGCTAAAGGCCATGCAGTTAGAAACAAGAAAAAGGTGTCCCACTGTATATGAGCAAGGAACAAGCCACAAATAAGTCTGCAGAAGATCCCCAAGGACCCGGCCTATCCAGAAAATCCCCCAAGGAACAGCAGCTAATAAGACATTAAGACACCCATTATATCGAATTATGCCAGAAACATTGGATGACACTACGATTAATTTTTTTTAACAGCTGTGGGTAGCAAACTAGCAATGGGTAGTCTGCAGGCTTCTATACATGTTGTGTTGCTGTATTACTGACATTGGAAGTTCTCACTATCAAATCTGTTATAACACATCAAAGTATTAGCTCTAAAACCAAATTTTGTCCTACTAACGGTTTAAAAATTAGGTTTATTAAAGTTGCCCCACTAACGTTGGAAGTACTCACTATCAAATACTAACAATGCAGACCATATAGGTATTGAGAAAGATATTTGAGTGGATAAACACTATCACTTCTGTTATAACACATCAAAAAATTAGGTTTAAAACCAAAGTAGGCTGCAAAAAAATAAGTTTCAGGAGCTGTTCTACTCATATCCTGACATCAGAAATTGTTGATGTTCATCAAGTTGCTAAATTAACTAAGCAGTTGCTAAAACAACAAATCTATCAGTATTTCCATCTGGTTGTAAGTACTATCCAAACTCAAGTATTTAACTATCAAAGAAACACAGGAGGAGAACATGGATGTGTTATAACTAGAAATGAAGCAGACTAGCACTGCAATGAGAAGAAATATAAAAGGCAGTATCAATTTTCTGAAGGAATGTAGCGCACCGTGTTGCAACATTGGAAGGTTCAGAGAAGTACCTCAACAAGAGTTATACCTTTTGACCCTTGAGCTTTGATCATATCATATATACACATATCTAATGGAAGCTCCATTACTTGATCAGTTGTGTGGTGTTTCTGGCCAATTTTGTAGTCTAGGGTTGTACTTCTGGGTTGAAACTCAACTGGATCAAATTTCTTCAACAGGCGTAAACAGGGAACATCCTGAAAAGAGTCTCGCTAGTTGGTTGACAAAGTACACAATACAACAGAGTAATCCACCCGTCTCAAAATATAAGGCGCGCTATTTCTATGCTGGTCTTGGATGGTCAACTTTGACCCCTAATATATACTAATTAATATGGAATGAGAATATATAAATGGTATCGTTGGATTCATCTTGCAAAAATTCTTTCATTTTGTACATTACTATACTAATTTTATGGACATATTATAAATTTACAGGCGCCTTATAATTTATGGACATATTCGTCTTGCAAAATCATGGTCAAACATGTACGTCGTTGACCAGCCGTTAAGACAAAACGGTATTGAATAGTGAACAAGGGATCGCACCATTGAGCTAAGACAAAATGCAAGTTTCTCGCAGGAACTGAACAAGGGTGTTGAATAGTGCTGGTAACTGTAACTAATATGGTCTACCACTCTACCGTTACTGTATATTGCAGGAAGAAAAGACTTCCAACATACAGATGGTTTGTTAACTAGAAATTCAAATCTTCAAATTCCAGCTCTTGACGGGAAGCACCAAGAACCACAAAAATGATCTCAAAATATATTATATGATGACACAAGTAATAACTCAAAATAACTTTTAAATAACGAGGAAACATTAGCATCACCTTATCATCAACTTCGGCATTGAATTCTTCGACAAGCTGTGCATCTCTTAGCCTATGCAATACCTGAAGAAAAAGAAGTCCCAAAACAATCTATGAGGAGGGAAACCGGAAAGTAGAGAAAATATGCAGTACGCCATGATAAATATACTTACATTTCTCCATGCTTTATGTCCTTTTCGCATCCTGTAACCTAAATGAACTTTTATGTCTGACACAACAAGAGCCTATAGGGAAATAGTTGCACCGGGTCAGCAAGCGCTGCAATCAGAAACGAAATACAACAGGGTATCAAATGAAAAAAAAAAAGATAACCTTTCCACTGGCATTTTCAAGTTCGTCACATATGGCTTCCATTGCTGGAAGATAATCATGGACGGATATGTCATTCTTGAAATTTACACCAAAAGCTCCATCTTCTTGCAAAGCATCTATATCGGTCTCTTGATTGGGTTCATTGGTCCCCAGCTTTGTAATCTCAATTCTTTGGTGTGAATTCATGTTCATGTGTTTGGCATATCGGGACAGATATAGTGAGTTGGTGCTAGTAACCTTGTTATTCCGTGAAGCCTCAGCCCCATTGTGTTTTACCTTCTTTATGATAGTTGGTTGGCTAACTATCAACCGTTGTGATGCAAGGGTCTTTACAACAAAATGGAAGTTCTCTGGGTAGATTTCAAATTCCTTGGCCAGATCTATCTGCGTTACACAAGAAGTCCTATGGCAAAAAGTGAACAGGAAGATACAAATTATTGCAGGCGTTGCTACTGAAGTCATAATATCTTATTGCCTATTTGCAGACATATCATGAAAACAAAAGGACAAGTTACCAACAAAAGAAATAAAGGGCCATAACTATCGTGTTGGAAAATGTTTCTTATGCTAATTTACAGATATAATGTGTGCTGATGTTAAAAGGCATTTTTAGGGTATTAACAAATCAAAAGCATTTGTAGGGTATTTGAGAAAATAAACTTTAAGCTACCTATAAACTTGGTAAGTGAGACCTCGAACTTTTAGCAGCCGGCTAGCCAATGTGGGAGTACAAGTTATTTGGCTGGCAAATTAAGAGTGAAAGCCTGGCACCTGGCTTCCCGGCCGATGTGTTCTAGCGCCTTCCTCTGCGTGTTAGATAGCCTCGAAGAGGAGTGGCGGTGGTCGTACAGCCCGAGGAAGTTGTCCCTGAGATCGGGGGTGGCGAGCAGCAGGGCGCCACGCCGCTCGGCCACCTCGACGTCCTTGTCCGGCGATCGGACGAGCCGTGGCGGCTCACCCTCCATCTCCATGAGGTTGATGACAGGGAGCGCCATGAGACGGGCAAAGAGGACGCGCTTGACGGGCAGGTCGGCTGGCAGGCCGGCCGCCTGGAACGCGCCGCCGCCGGAGAGTGCGGGCCAGAGGTCCGCCACTGGGAGGCCGGCGGAGAGGCGGGCGCACACCTCCTCCAACGCCGCCGAGACGAGCGCATCCATGCCACCCCACCCGTGTGCAAATCGATCGAGAAAAGAGACGATTCAGTTCGATCTCTCCCCAGCTGGCAGCAGGCAGGGGTATACTTGTAACTTAGATGTTGCCAATGGTCTCAAAAGAAAATAAACTAGGAGTAATACAAATGGGCAAATAATCAACTTACCAAAGTATCCCCCGAAGTAATGAAGTATGTAGTGGCAAATAGGGGAAGTAAAAATAAAGAGGGGCAAATCGGTTTGTACCGAAGTAAAGTGTGACAGAAAATAAAATTCTCCCGAGAAATTAGAGCAAACAAAGACGGGGCAAAACAAAATCTTTCCTTACCTTCAGCAGGAGAGAGAACCGACGTGGGGACCTGCAAGATAGTAAGTCACGACTTAATCATCATCACCATCACCACTTAATATGAAAAGAGAGAGAGGGTGGATCCAACAAATCCCAGCCATCCAACCAGCATCCAAAGGTTGAAAACCCACCCGTCATTAGGGGTAAAACATTGCCAGGCGCCGCTAATCACCGTCGCACGGAAGCGGCGAGAAATCCGCTGCTAATCATCTAATTCCACGTCTCGTAATCCCGTAGAAATCCGCCTTTCTCCTCACCTCGCCCGCACGATCGCCTTGCCGACCACGCGCTGAGGGTGTACGCACAGCGGGAGGCTGCCCTGCCACCGTACCGTCCGGCTTCGATCCCGCTCCGCTTGCTCAGGAAGTATGTGCTCCAGCGCCATGGCTACGGTCAGCTTATATTTTTATCTGAACTTCTGATCTATTGATCTCTGTCCCATGTCCAATTGAAGCTACGAATCCTCCCATTCGTCAGAGCGCCACCATCCAACCACAAATCCACGCAGAATGCATCGCCGTTCATGCGGATGGGATCCGCTAAGTAAGCACCAGCACCATGCAGAACCTCTGAGCGCCACCGCCACAGTAGGCACTCGCGCGGCACCGCCGGCCGATTTTCTAATTGGTGCATGTTCTTGGATTCCTCTGCTCAAGTGTATGCTATACATGAAGATGGGGTCGGCCTCAGGTGTGTGTTGATGCATGTTCAGCCATGATGTGCTTTGATGCATGGTCAGCCATGGTGTCTTCGTGGATACAGCTAACTGCCTGCTCTTGTATTGCAGATGTAGAGGGACCATGTTCGCACCCTCACTGACTAAGGGATGAAGCACTTAGTCTGAGCGCAAACATTCTTTTTTTAGTGTGCCAACACATTCTTCCCGTGTTTATTGTGTAGCCATGTTCTGAAGATTTTGTTTTAGGTACGAGAAAACAAATATATTTTTCACTAGTATTCTAAAAAGTACCAAGATGCATGATCCATTCTTGAACTATCGGTTTGTTCTCTTTTTATACCCTACTAGGGGCCTTAGCGCGGCAATGCCGCACGTGTGTTTGTTTGAAGCTTGTGGAAATTGGTTTGAACTTATTTGAACCGAAGTTCTTGAAAATAGAGAAAGAAAAAGAAAGAACGGGGAAATATGTTTTTTTTGCGTTATTTACGAACTGTTTGTAATTTTTAAGATTCGGATATTGTTTGGAAAGGTCCCAAAGTTTGTGATATGTTGATTTTGATTTGTTTGGAATTCGTAGAAATTGATTCAAATTCATTTGAATTTGTATTTGTAAAATTACAGAAGTTTTTGGAAATTAGGGAAAAGGGGAGAAAGAAAAAAATTGGAAAGGCTGAGCCAGGCGCAAAGTAGGCGGCCCGGCCCAGCAAAGGCCCACATAGCCAGCAGGCCGACCATGACATCGTCGTGACGTAAGCGTTGGTCGAGTTGGTTGGAGTCCGCCGCGGCGGCGTGCACGGCGCCGGCGACGCGCCACTGTGATTCAGGACGCGGGGGTGAGCGCGTGGTGTGCGCCTAGGCGCGGGCTGCCCGTAGGTGGCGGCGCCGCCGGTTTCTGGTCACCGGAGCGTCACCGGCGTGCGCGAAATGCGGCGGCGGGCACGGTGGATGGCGCCGATTTCCGCGTCCTGGCGGCGTTCCGACAGCTGAAAGTTGGCGAGGGAGGAGAGGGAGCGGCGGCGGAGGTCGTCGGGGCGCGGATCTGGACGGGAAGGTCCGGAGCGGGGCGGGCGCGCGTCGGCCGCGCCGCCGAGGTCGTCGCCGCGGGGAGAGAGAGGGGAGGGGAGGGGGGAGGGGGGTCTGGCGACGCTTTTCCAGTGAGGCCCCTGGGATTTGTGGAAATTGCGCATTGGTCCTTGGCGGGGGGTTTATTGCAAAGTGGCGGGGGGTTTTCTGTGAAGGCGTGCGCCAGGTTTCGTGCGACGCGACGTGGCAGAAGCTGGTTGGTAGAAAGTCCGCTGCTACAGTAATACTGTAGCAGCGCGACTTTTGGCGCCATCTGGGCCGTCCGTGCGGCCGTTCGGACGGCCAGAATTTTGCGGGTGACGTGGAACGCGGACGTGAGGCGAATTCGTTGTACTTTTATATATAGAGGCATTATCGTAAACGTTTTCTTAACCTGAACTTTTGTTCTTCATATTGAGATGCCATTTCCCTTGCCCAAATGTTATTATCATGGCACAAGGCTAAGCACATGTTTATTAAGGAGTGACACCTTGAACTTTCATTGTTGTGTATCAATATGCATAGAAGTATCATTATTCAAGGTTTACATTCTATTTTTTACTTTCGCAATTATCAGTTCAGATATCAAATAATAATTATTTGTGAACGGAGGGGTGCATTTCTATTGAGATGTATATGCCAACAACTCAGCATCATGACATAATATTAATCTACATTTTCTTGTTATGAATTCATACTTCATGGCACCGTGTGAGCGTCCATTTTGTTCTTCGGCCTCAGATCACGCTCTATAAGCTATTTTCACAATACAAGAATAAATGAAGAATATGAGGTATTTGAAGCATTTGCTTCGATGTTATTGCTTCAATATCGTCTCTGATTTTCGTTTTTTCTCTTTGAGATGCGGTTGATTCCCCTTCCCTCCCTTTTGACGCTTGTGACCTATACATGTGCATTGCACATGCAAGATTACTAGTTAAGCGAAACATCCCAGTGGGCTCGAGCCAGTATCGACTAAAAATCGACCCAAATCCGAGCAATTCACCTTGTTATCTCAACTTTGTTGTTAATCCTTTTATTGGTCATTTTCAAGAGTTTAGCAAGGATGTATGGCCATGGCAACTTTAGTTAAAAAGAAGTCGGTGACCGGTGGTGAGACCTACAAGGGAATACCTAATTAGGTAGGTCCACGAAAATGAGACGATCATGGTGGCATATGGTCGACTTACGGTCAGTGGCGGAGCTACATGTGCTCACCCTGGCATCAGGGTAGAAAATATTTTTCTTTATACTTGTGGCAAAAAAATCAGCTTGTGCATAATCTTATACCATGAAAAATGCATCAGGGTGACTAAAAATTGGACATGCAAATCGCGCCAGATACTCCGGTGAACCATGGTCAATGTTAGTCTAGCTCTATCCTGCTTACGGTCACCCTCTCCATGGGCTTACACGTAACAAGGTGGGCTAGATCGAGACCAGGTCAGGTCCAAACGGGGCCCATACTGATGATGATGGCTTAATTTGTGAGAAGGCATTTCAAGTACCAATAGCGGATATTCTCCGAGAGGACATATTCCGGCTACGAAAAAGCTAGGGATCGATGTTCTACTGCGATGAGCATCTTTGCCAGGGTGAGCTATCCAACTACATAGCGGAGCAAGACTGAGAAAGTGACGTGCAGCTGATATATATCATGTAAATTGTTTTGTCCGGGCGGCATCGATGTTCTTACATGGCTAGGTAATACAACAAAGAAGCCCTGGTGGGCTGTGCAGTGTTTTCTAACCACTGACGTTGTTGTGGCAAGCTCCGTGCAAGGGCAGTGCTCATCCTTGAATTGGAAATATCTTGCAGACAAATCACGGCCCGCAATTTATTTATTTTTCTTGTAAGCAAACCACTACATGCAATGCGAGTTCGTCAAATTATCCTTTGTTGGATTCTCAAAATGAAACGTTTGTATGAGTTGCTACTTGCTAACCGGTCTCACAAATCACACCATTCGTATAGACCGCATGGATCGCCTATGATGTAGATGTTTGCCCGATCTTTCACCGTAAGAACCACCGGATAACTATTCTTCCAATCATGGGAGCAATCCGCGTAACCTGAAGATGAACACCACGTCTCACACCAAGCTCGACAACCCTTGGCAGATCCAAGAGCCTTCTCGCCACGCACGATAACTCTTGACAGATTCAAGAACACTCATGCCTCTATTTCAAAGATAACTGATCAGAGACGCCGTCTACACGCCGGTCCCTTAGGACGGAGGCAACCTTAAACGCAATGTTCTACATAATTTTTAACTCCCCTAATATTGCGACACCCCCTTTGTTTATATAGGACAAAGGGGTAGGAGTCGCCGAACTAAACTCTAACCGACTCGAACTGCTAAACCTAGTTGGACTCGAACCCGATACAAACCGACCCATGGCGGGTTCAGCCTTAGATTTGGCACGCAGGCCTAGTTGACACTACCTTAGACTTTTATATAACATTTAAATATGTCCTAGCATGTCAACCAACCAACACGATGCCGACGATGCACTCATCAGGCTGTCAAAGGATTGGGCGATTCTAGGAACCGATGCGACCAAAGAATTAAACTTACCTGGGCACTAATTTCTTTGTTCCTGAATATTTTTCATTGCGACATTTTTTTTGAGCTAAAATTGGTCGTATCCACCGCCCGAATAGATAGAAGAGATGACCCAGTTTATAAGGAAAACCGGGCCCAAAAACCATACAAACTGTACAATTCCCTGTTTATGGGTAAACAGGGCAAAAACCGAACAAGCGAGGCGACCCGCCGCCCACACGACGCAAATCGACCAAACGCCACAACCACACACCACCTGCTCCGGGGCCGCCGCCCCAACGTAGCAACCAGGACGAAGCTCCGCATTGCCCGAAGTCGAACCAGTCAGGGTCGATGAACCTGCTGTCCGCACAGCACCAGGACACCACCCAAGCCCACATGCTCTGGGGCCGCCGCCCCGACGTAACAACCAGATCAACCTTCGCATTGTCCGAAGGTGATCCAGACGAGTCGGCGATCTCGCTGCCCATGCAGCACCAGGTCACCACCCAAACCTCGCTAGGCTAAGGCCCCGCCCCATAGGACCGTCGCTATAGAGGAGACCGAGGCCGCCGCCTCGACGTACCACCACCGTCCAGGGTCGCCACCCCGGCATCCGCCTCCCCCGACCACCACCCCCCGACCACAGAGCCAACCTGCCCAACTGCCGCAAAACCGACGCACCGCGAGGGCCAGGACCTCCAAGGCGACGCCTCCAACAAGGATGTGACGCGACCGTCACCGTCGCCCGCTCCAAGGGAGCTTAGATTTTCACCCGGAGATGTTGAACCGCTCACGTCGGTCAGAATCGGGACTCCACAATGACGCAAACAAGAAAGGAAACAATGCCCGAAGGCGCCGCCGCGCCGTCATCGGCACCGACAAGAGTCGATGCAAGGCTTTCGCCCGGAGCCTGACCTGCCCGTGAAGCGACGGGAGCAGCGAGCCAAAAACAGGGGCGATGTTGCCGTCCACCAAGATCCTCGCCCCTGCCTTCACGCGTGGAACCACACCGCGACACCACCTGCCACGGCAGCATCCGCCGCACCTTCTTCCATGGCCTGGGGCCGCCGCCACATCTTCCTCGCCGACCCCCCATGCGTCATCAGCACCGCGCGCACGTCGATGGAACGCAACGGCCGCGGCCCGTCCGGCCCAGATCGAGCCCGTGACGGCCCGCATAGCCCGCCGTCGGCTTCTGCCACGCCAAGGCCGCGCCCCCTCCTTCCTCAGTGCGCCGCCATGCCAAGGATGGCCTCCGGCCCACGCCCTCCACGCCGCCGCGCCCATGGCGCCAATCTTCCGAATCCGTGGGAGAGCCTCGCGCCTGGAGAAAACACCCCGCCGCCACCGTCCTCGGGCGCGGCCGGTTTTGCCGGCGCCCCCTCCGGCGGCGGCGATGCAGGGGAGGGGCGGGGGAGGATCCGGCGGCGGCGGTTTTTGGGGGTCCCCCGAGCCGCCGGTGGTAGGCGACGCGGGGGTCTGGTAGGGAGCGCGGTTCTTCCCATTCTTTTCATTGCGACATAGGGCATCCCAAATATTCAAAAAGTATTGTGTGACAAAAGCGTGTCGTAACACCATAACATGGGGGCATAAGTTCTGGCTTGAAAAAGCTGCTTCTTCTGAGAGAAATCTGCTAACTCGGCATTTCATTCCAGAAGTGGACATACATCACTTGAAACTAAGCCGATAACACATGCAGGTTTATTTTACATAGATCACACATTGCTACTTGACAACTCATTCCAGGAGTACTTAGGCATAAAGCAGGCCTCAACAACTATCTGCAACAAGAGACAAATAACAAATAAATTGTATCATCCCAAGATCACATCAACGTGAGGCTTGGACGCAGACTTGATCAGCTTTGTCACCGTCGTTCTGTCATCGGCGCTCCAAGGGGGACATTGTGCTGGCTGCCCGGCGACCATCTCCCAATCCCAGAGTCCATGGTATCGCACATGGCCGTCCCTGAGCAGAACCAGGCGCTGCAGACATTTGCACACGCTCAGAGCATCCTTCACGAACCATCGATGTCGCGGTGTCGTCGGCGTGAATCCAATGATGACGAGCTCCTTCATGTGCCTGTTCCGCCGCTTCCGCATGTCCAACCAGAATATCTCCTCTCCTGGCTCCTCCTCCTCCTCCTCCTCCTCCTCCTCGTCGGAGTGATGAGCCACATGGATGTGCAGGACCTCGAGCGATCGCGCGAAGAATAGGAGGATGCGCGGCCATGAGACGTCCCAATTCGAAGGCAGGTCGGCGACGAGGAGCCTCTTGAGGCCGCGGAACGGCGTGGACAGGTGCCTCGGCAAGACCCATCTGCTCGGCCCGGTGAACCGGAGGACGAGACTGGTCGTGGCTGCTGGGGGTTTCCGAAGGATTTCAAACGGTTTTTCAGTTTCCCAGAACGTGAGGTTTACGTGCGTGAGGCTCGGGACGGAGCCGAAGCTGAGCATCACGGTTCTTCTGCCAAGGCACGCCAGGCGGGCGAGCATTGGGAGGGCGCACAGCGTGATCTTGGAAAATCCGCATTCTTCCACGAGGAGCTCCCTGATCGCTGAACCCGGAGCGTCGATCACCAGATGGGCGAGGTCCTCAGTGCAGCCGCAAGATTTGAGATGCAGTACCTGGAGCCGTGTGCAGCCGGTGAACAGACTCTCGTACACGGCGACGGGCGTGGACGCGGCCAAGTCTTGCAGTACGAGCTTGGTGAGCACCTCGTAGGTGTGCAGCGGCGGGAGCGTGCAGTTGCCCAGCTTCAGGCTGCGCAGACGCGACCTCCCGCCGTCGTCCAGTAGGTCGTGAGGGAAGCAGTAGGCGGGCGCGTCGGCGTCACCGTCAGGATGGTAGGAGGACGCTGGTCGTCTGGCGACAATCTCAAGATCGTCCACGCCCCACGCGCTCACGGCGGCGGTGATCAGGCGATCGATGCAGCCGTCGTCGTTCGTCGAGAAAAACTCGATCAGGAGGGTCTTGGCGCGCCGTCGTGCGTCCTTGTCGCTGCTACCGTCCGCTGCCATGAGGCCAGCGATGCTGTCGGTGAGCGCCCTCGTGCTGCGGACCTCCCAGTGCGCCATGAGACCGTCGAGGTTCCCGGCCAAATCCGTGTCACGCTGCAAGCCGCGCTCGCGGAGGTCGACGGTCTGGTCGTACTCCGGCGGCAGTACGTCGCTCACCTTCAAGTCCAGCACCGGCAGGTCGCGCGGGATATGCGCCCAGCGCCGGGAGAGGACGGCGGTCGAGAGCGCTGTGCGGGTGTCCAGCCTGCTCACTATCAGGTGGAGCAGGTCGTCGGAGAGCTCGCTGAGGCGGTCCTCGCGGACGGTGCGCGGTCCTCGCACCAGGCGACGTAGCTTCGCCATCCCCAGCGGCGGAAGCACACTCGGTGGCTGAAGATCTGGTAGTACGGGATGGAGGGCTTCGAACTGTGATCTGGGAGTACGAGATGTGGCTCGTGCATATATAGGCAGCCAGGTACACACAAGGAGCAGTTCGATACGGACCCGAACTGAGCCTTGCAATCGGATTTGACTTTTTGAAAATAGAACCTGCAATCCGAATGGACCTGCGATTCTCTTCCGATCGAACGCTTTATCTCATTTTATTTCTTCCAGAACCTCGTTTTTTTTTTTGGCAAGGTTTTCAAGAACGTCGGAAGCCTTTTAATAGAACCGCCTTATAGGGCACAATTGCGCTGCGGGCTACAGCCCGATAGCAAAGACAGGGCTTAGGCCGTGAAGCACACCCATGGTCTTCGACTCTTCTGCGTCAGCCTGTCACGGCCCGTGCACTGCTCAATTAACACTTCATTGTAAAAAAAAACGAGCCAAACTTCGGAGCTCGATTCATTTTGAGGCCCCTTTAATTTGTAGGGTATGAAAATCAAAGGAATAATTCTCAAAAAAAGAATCAAAGGAATAGGAAATATGATGGAATGAAATACCATGCCCGATCGGATACTTGGACATGTTTGATTGCAACGAAGGAAAAAATGTGGACGACGAGACGAACCCGACTACCCGAGAGGCCGAGACTGGTCGCAAGTGCCAAAGCATGCCACGACACCGAGATTATTGGACACATCGCGGCAAATTAAGCGTGCTTACTGCGTGAGACGTGTGTGCACTGAGCCACTGACAGACAAAAGGGGTCACTAGGGATAACTTGGCGAAGAGACAACATGTCGAGGATCTTTCCTGTTTGTTTTGCTCTGAGGAGGAGTCCTATAAACACTTGCTATTCGAGTGTACAAATTCAGCTCATTCCCCAGGATATTGTCATGTGTTATTCACTCTACAAAATGTACAATTCCAGGACCTTGTAATTACAGCTGCCTGGTGCGGTTGAGTTGAAATGGAAATGGCGCATCATGCGCCCTTGCTTGTTCAAAAAAAAAGTGTGTGTGTTGTGGTTCGGAGTCTTCTTTTATACCAAACTCTTTATTTTCATTTGCATGCGTGTTAAAACGAGTTTGCCCGCTAAGACTAGTTTTGGAGCATTCTAAGAGCATCTCTAGTAGCTGCCATATTTTGGGGGCATAACTATATTTTAGAGCACTTAGGGTTAAAAACCATGATGCAAATATATACTATCACTTGGGCTGCTGCCTAAAAACAATATACATCACCACAAAGTCCCCCAACCGCCACACGGAAGTTTCCTGCAAGCGACCGGATCCCAGCCTCACCCCGCCCGCCACCGACCGGCCACGTGGAAGATATGTCCACCTCCTTCGACTATACCATCGACCTAGCGGCCATTGTCACTGCTCCCCCGCTCCTACCACCCGTGCTTGGCACGGCGGCTTTGCGCGTCCCATGACTAGTCGACACGGCCAGAACGGATGCGCCGTCTCAGAAGAAGGCCGCCACACCCAACTAAGAGGCGTAGCCGTGAAGAGGCCACCACACGATCCCGCCTCGGCAATGCGCAAACATAGAAAACGAGTCCGATTGTGGTGGCTGATGCCTCGTCAACAGCTGCTGCTGTTGGATTCCATTTTTGGTAATGTAAATTTACTCCACTTATTTTGGTGCCTTAAAATAGGGCAGCTATTGGATATGCTCTAAAAGTAATATTCATGTTGCTTTTCTTCCTTGAGAATCCTTGTGTCCAAGTTGCAAGTAATAGTACCATTTATATTATGAATGCTGCAAGTAATAGTACCATTTATATTTCATGTGACCGTACACAAATACTCTTTCCGTATTAAAAATATAAGATGTTTTCCATATTTAGCATTTTTTAGAACCGGATATATGTAGATGCGTACTAGTGTGTCAATTCGCTTATTTCAATATGTATGTGGTTGTTACTGAAATTTGTAAAACATGTTATATTTTGATACGAAGTGAGTAGATATTAACCCGAACATATGAAATTGGACATAAAATTGAACATAAGGGCAACCTTTGTTTTTCTATCGATCAGCCACCACTAATGGGCTCAAAGCCCATCAGCCAGCTGCAGATTCAATGCACCCGCACGGACTTTGTTTGCCTGGAATGGGCCCACGCTTTCCTGGAGCGGAGCGAGCCGGACGCTCCACAAGACCACAAGACAAGACCACGACCGCATCCACCTCCCAGCCCAGCGCGCTAGTTCTCATCTATACATATAACTAACTACTCCCTCCGTTCTGAAATAGATGACTTTCATTTCTCCAAAAGTGGATGTATCTAGACATATTACGTGCATAGATACATCCACTTTTAAATAAATTGAAGTCATCTATTTTGGAACGGAGGGAGTAGATTCGAACGGCGCGGCTCGCCGCGCGGCGTTTGTTTCTTTTTTGAATTATTTGCCCGTGGTTACCACCATTCATACAGATCATTTAAAGGATAATTTTATTTAAATAAGTTTGATCATATTTGAAATCGTATGTGAAATGAGTAGGTAGAACTCTTTACATGAAATCCTTAAGCAACATGAAGATGCAAACGATGATTTTATGAATCCTCAGATGATTAAAAAAGCTTCAATTTTCTATACATTACTCATATTATTTAAAGTAACCCGCTTCAATTTTGGTTTAAACTTGAAAAGCTCTTCAAACAGCCTAGTACCGGTTTGTACAGACCATTTAAAGGATTTTAATATCCACATGTATATGAACTTAGATAGAAGCAACGGTGAAGCACGCGGAGTCATATTTTAGGAATTATCGCGTAATGAAAATCTTAAACGTCGTAGATATCAATTTACTCCTCAGCTACATGGTAAGAAATATCTATAAATAAATTTAGTTCACAATTTCTAAATAAATTCGCTACCTAAATATGTTACATAATGAATGATTAAATCGCTCGAGAGCCACATGTAGGAAAAAAATATTTTGTTTACTTTTATTTTCGTCTCTAGTTAGTGTGATGTTGGTATTCACTTGGCCCTACATGTCGGTATGTATAGAGAGAGTTACTAAATTCTGCAATCCGCTTCCATCCCCTGCTTCTATAGATCTCGTCTTCTCTCCTCTTCACCGTGGAGGACCTCTGGAGGTGTCCACCGGCGGAGTAGCTCTCTCCTCTTCACCGTGGAGGACCTCTGGAGGTGTCCACCGGCGGAGTAGCTCGGCGTTCCCACCGCCTGCATGAATCCGTCTACCATTGAGCACATAAACTTCTTCCTCTTTCTTCTAAAGTAGAATCAAACGGCGCGACTCGCCGCGCGGCGCTTGTAGGTTATTTCAATTTCTTGCCCGTGGTTGTCACATTTTATACAGATTATTAAAAAGAGTGTTTATATCCACATGGATATGCAAATTAGGATGGTAATTCATTGGAAGCATCTTTTAAGGATCCTATGAAACCAACCATCATCATAAAAAAAAAATAGAAATATCAGATCAATGCTGAAGCACACATGGAAATTAATATAGTAATGCACACCACATTGTCATAATAAGATGGCATTACGGAAGTCCCATATTGGTGTACATTTTTGCACACATGGAAGTAGTACTAAGTACATAAGTTATGATCAGTTCGGAAACACCATTACAAATCCCTAATGAGTATCACGTAACTAATAACGATTTGAAAAGTCAGCGCAGATGGCCTCAACAACATTAACAATGAGAGGACGACATAACCAAAATGCAAACGACCATGGCTGCAAGAATAAAGTTCAGAATTAATAAAGACTGCAGTTTTGTTTATGGAAACAACGAAAGGTTTGGTTTGGCCAATCCTTCGGCAGTAGCATCCTAAGTCTTTACTTGTTGGTTTGCTTCTGCAAGGACGTCCTTAGATGCATGGATCGATCTTTATTCTTCAAGATATTCAATGTAAACTTGATAGTCAGGTCCTTCAAACAAAGCCTTGTGTGCAGTTGAAGAGGATGATAGATCCTTCTTCCTATACACGTGAGGTAGGACATGTCATTAGAGAAGAGCTTGTCAAAACACGTGACTGAACTACAGAAATTGTTGCAAGTACCTAAATTTTGTAAGCTTGCTGATGGAATAGGAGTTTTGAAGTCCGGCTTGTCGCGCGGCACCATTCTAATCAATAATGTTTTTTGTCCATAGTTCACATGTATTATAAACATTACTGATCAGATCTAAAATATAGAAAGCGGTACCTCACAGAAGGCAAAGTAGATTACACTAAGTATGAGTTCTATGGCAAAGTAGGTTGAACTAAGTTGCTTGGGTTAGCTGTTTTGTGAAATCTAAGAAAAGATGTGTAGACTGGACTGATTTAAAGGTACAATTAATTTCCACAGTAACACCATGAAAAAGTAAAACAACAGACACTTTCAGCAGTGAGAGGTGCCACAATGCCATTGCAAACTTATGAAGTCCAAAGAAGCACAAAGGTCAAGTTTTCTATTGCTTTTCCATTATGGTCTGTTTGGTAATGTAGGTGTTTCACAATGGGACATACCAGATTATATCTAACGGGTTTAAAGCTCGAACCGGTCCATGATTCTTCCACACAAATATCTGCGCAAACAAAACACAGAAGGGGCAGGTGTCATCTTTGATTGCAAGTAAAAATTCAAAGAAATAAATTATTGAGTAGACATAGTAATTTAGAAGGGGCGGGTTTAAGGCTCAGACATATAAGTAGTAGTAATAATAACTCTTCTCTCTCCAAAATACAATTGAACCAAAATAGTTAGAGGTTAACTACTGCGTATAATAATTTAGGGTTCTATTACATATGCACTCATTCAAGATATCTTTCATCCATTTTATTTAGGATATTATTATTCAAAAATGGATGGAGAAAATTAAGCTGCATATAGATGGGCTGGAGAATATGAAAGATTCTATTAAAACAGATCAAAGATGGTTTAACCCGATTTCATGGTTGGGGTGACGACTCGTTGATTCTTGCTGCACCCTAAACCCTGAAGAAATAGAGAAAAAGTAGCAGACCACAATGTCAGATATGAGCTGCATAAAGAAAAGAACATGGGCGCCTCATATCCAACAGAGAAATCAAGCAAGAAGTAGGAGGGGGCATGGGGGTAGAAAAACAGAGTATGTGCCTTTTCAATCTTGGAAGACAAAACTACATTAATTAGTGTGCTACTATTTAATATTTGTATTGTGTGTCATGCACCCAAAGGAGTATAAATCATGTAATCTGTGTTGCATATTAATATTAGAGCCCAAGAGATTTTACAAAACAGAGAGGTCAAACAGATTCACTATTTTTCCAATGCACATATAGCTACGGCACCTATCTACACTCCAAGCTGGCACTAAATATAAAAGACATGTGTGAAGTAAGCTAAAAAAATGCATGTACACGTTTCAATAACATATATATATATACCCTTCTGCAAACAAAGAAACTTCAGAAAAAGAACATAAACCACAAAAGATGGGATGTCATATAGTCGAGCCAGGTCACTCACCTCCTTCCTATAATTTTTTCGAGCATTGCGGCATTAAGGAAAAGGCCACATTTCATTAGGAACTTGAACTGCTGAGCAAAAGGCTTCGTCACTGCCTTCCCTAGGGAGTTGTCCCTGAAATAATAGATAAATCTTTTGAACACATTTACTCAACACCTAAAAGAGGAAATAAACATAGAATCTACGTTGAATATTAGAAAGCAAGAGCAAGAGATTTTACAAAACAGGGAGGTCAAACAGATTTACTATTTTTCCATAAATGGCTATAGCAACCTATCTACATTCCAAGCTCTAACTAAATATAAAAGAGACGTGTTCAGCTAGCTAAAAAATGCACGAAAGAACCCCAACATGCTGCTGGTTCAGATTTTAAAAATGCACTATCCTTCAGATCTAAAAAAGGCACTACAGTTCAGATTCTAAAAAATCCAATAATTTCATGCTCAAATAGAAAAATTTGGGGCCACTCTTCTACAAAACTTAATCTTCTTGCATCAGAATATACATCTAAAAAAAGATAAATCAGATGCTCAACCAGAAAAGAATATATCCAGCCCAGAAATCAGCACCGCTATCACCTAGCCGCCCTCTCACCAACATTCTTCCTCATTGGTATCTCACGTTCTTGTGACCGCATGAAGAAACAGGTGGGAACCTGGACATATTGTGTGCCAGAAAAAAGAGATAGAGCAGATAGAAACCTGGGATCTTCATAGACCTTCCCGACGAACCGGAGCAGAGCACCGCTCCAAAAAGAAACAAAGGTCAGCTGCTTTCCTAGAAGCCCTGGGGAAACATCGTCTTGGGCGGCCACCAACGAATCTGAGCCTCCAGGCTACATGGCGCATGGAACCTGCAAACACTAACGTGGTTAATAAACAGAAGAACACACCAAATAACTGTGGCAAAACACGAATCAGCATTTACCCGTGTGAAACACAACTCGAAATTAGCACAGTACGGCCAGCTGCGTTGCTCCTCCCGGCCGGCCGGCTACGCCGTCCTCTCGGCGAGATGCAGAAAGTGCTCCTCCCCTTGAGCACAAAGGAGGCCCCAACGAAATCGGTGTGAGAAATTAAATCTAAGTAAAAGGCGGAATCACAATGAAAATGAAGAAAAGGAAGAACGACACCATCAGATCTGAGCACGAAATCAGTCATGAGAAGGAGGGCCGTGCTGGTGCCGCGCGGCGAGCTCTGGTGAGGGAGCTGAAATTCTAGAGTAGCAAAGCTTGATTGAACTCTTTACCAGAAAAAGCAAGCAAACAAATTACAGATCAAAGCAGAGAGGAAAAGGTAGCAAATTGGTAGCAAATAGAGAAGCAAACAAACAAATGAATACTATTTTCTATTAGACAGAATGTAAATCAGGAAGCTAGCATCTTTCTCATCGAGCCTTCAAGGTTTATAGGTGAAAATATGAAGTACCTTGAACATCTTATTTCACAAATCATCTTCTTTTGAACACTTTTCCTCTAATTTGTTGTAGAGATCAGGTTTTAGTAACATGACAGTCGATATATGTTATCAGTTTAGAAACACCATGTGTCTGATACAAAGAAAATCACAGACCCTGGTCAGGAAACACCAAGAAAATTATTGGTATCATCACAAAATATGAGTGGTTCCTAAAAGAAAGAAAATGGTAGTAGTAGTACATAGATACAAAATGCAAGTGAGCGTTTGTTCTTAGAAAAAAAGTAGGTGCAGCAGAATTACTCTATTCTCAAAATTAGTGATCACTCGGAAGCACTAATACACAAATATCATGCAGTTTTCATTGAGGGGATTTATTTGAGATAAAATCATGCCAAAAGCTCTTGATTTTATGCTTCTTTAAATTTGTTTATCTTTATTAAGACTGATACACAAGATGCACATGAACATCTTGAGTTCCTTTCTCAAGCAACCGACAACTCTAAATAAGTTTACATGGTGAAACTCCAAGAGAAAATTATTCAAATTTGAAATTTCTAAAATGCAAGACAGTTAATAAATCACATAACAGTCTAAGAATAAAATGCCAGCACGTCAATCTAGCAAAATAATCTAAAAACCATAGCTGCAGGTCAGACGCACCCCCTGATAATGCTATCAACAGAAGGAAAAAAACACATAGCTGAAGTCCAGATTAGACACAAACCTAAGATTCACCAAAATACAACATGTACTGTAATCATGATGAAAGTACACATACCTAAGAAGAACCTAATCTCCAAATTGGAAACAGAGAAAGTTATAATGAAGCATGTACACATACCTCAATTTTTTGCATAACAATTCTTATTAAAATCAGCTCCTGCCTGCAATTCCTCACCTAAAGGAAGAAAGAACATAACGCTACATTAATATATACATTCCTTGAACCGGTTCACAAAGGCTATATATATGGTAGGATTAATGCATGAGTAATTCAAATAAAATTTCCAGTGTGCCTGATTGGGACAATGAACACACGCATGACCGTCAGCTAACTTCCTAACTTTCAGGTGCGCCTGAAAAAAGATCCTGAGTGAGTCAAGCAGAGGCATTGAGGGCATACTCAACATTAAACATCTCATTAATCTGCTATACTAATTTATTGTTTAAATTAATCTGTAAGCACATGTTTATCACGTAAATGATTCGAAAAGCAAAATTAAGAAACATTACAATGCAACACTGTAGTAATTTAACATAACTTGCCAACATAAGTACTAAGCTGAATTGTACAACAGGCTGTCACGACAAATAGGAGATGATGCATGCAAAATCATGATGAACCATAGCAAATAATTTCTTGGAAGCCAAAGTCTCATACACAGTATGAGAAGCTGAAAACCATCTAACGTGATTACATGAGGCATTTATTTCATGGCCTACTCCTCATCTGAGATGAGTGACTTCATTGATGTTTTTCTCAGGCAAAGGGTCGATAAGCTGCTCCTTCTATGCTGTCAATAATGAAGAGACATAACTATTATTAACCGTTCAACTTAATAACCACGTTCAGTAACAGGTAAAAGTTGAAATAAACATTTGTAAGCGCATTCACACAGAAACTATTCCACCTACGTAGGACATAAAAGCAATCCACACCATAGAGATTCAACCTTAACTAACCTAGAGGAAGATTTGGACCCAATATTCCACCTCCAGTTTTGAACCATGTTCACACAGAAACTTAAATACTGGTTTTTTTGTTCGACCAGATCCTTCTACTAAATAATGAACTATACAGTAAGGCCCTGTTTGGTTGGGCTTATTTTCTGGCTTTTAGATTTTGGCTTATAAGCCACAAAAGCACCTAAATAGGTGCTTTTGATTTTGGCTTTTGGCTTATACCATCACGTAACAATGTCCAGTCAAAAGCGAAAAGCAAAAGCCAAAAGCACATATTTAGGTGCTTTTGTGACTTATAAGCCAAAATCTAAAAGCCAGAAAATAAGCCCAACCAAACAGGGCCTAACACTGTTTGATCACAATTACTAAAGGTCTACAGTTGTACAATTTCTAAGAATTCAGTGCCGAGATATGACATACCCTGACGACTAATTCTAGTTTCATGGTGCTATGCAATAGCCCGATGCCTCTGTGTGCTTCCCAGCCAGCAACAGCGAAAAGATTTAAACAAACATAATGTCGAAAGATAAGTTACTTTCTTCGCTGAGCTCTGTAGATGTCATGGAGCATTGCAACAGCCTGCAACCTACATGGTAGTTCATGACCATCAGTGACAACTGGCCAATTCGAACTAAATTCAAGAAATGAAGAGATGTGTTACCTAATTAACTTCTTGGCGATTGTATGTACGTAAAAGCTTCAGATCAATTTGTGCTTGACAAACACCGGGAGGGAGAAATAGATGGCTTTGTGCATAGATAGCATCACAAGAATCTGAAACCTACACCCATGAGGCCATGACCCATCAATATAGCTTAGGTAATGTCAAATATGTACCAATACAGGATCAGTATAACAAAAGTACCATAGGGAGAGAAATAATGTAATACATAGAAGGACTACAAAATGCAAACTTAACAACAAAGGAAAATCAATATATATCTCGTAACTAATAGTTCCATACATTTCTCCTCATGCCCAGAATAACTAATAACTGTTATTCAGCCGGATCTTTACTGAATCTTAAGGATAAAAAAAAGCATATGCTAGCTACAATTGGAACATCAATATTCAGTAACTTCAGTCAGGCTATTTTCAATGCTTGCACTAAGGTTCAGATCTAAATTAGTTCTAACTATTACCTCTAGAACATCAAGATTATTGCCCAATCTTCCATATAACTTCGTGTTCTTCTTCCATAGCACATCTGAACAAAAAAAATAGAGAAGAACCCTGCAACAAATAGTTTAATATCCATGAGAACTGACCATATTTCTCAGCAAATTTTGCATGAACGTGGGTAATTTTACACTTACTTTTCATTCATAGCACACCATATTACAACAAATAGGCTTTATTTTCAGATCCACTCACAAGAAGAGAGCTAAGAGAGAGCAGATACATCACCTTTCGTGAGATGTGTAGGAAGGGAAGGAGTGGTTGGAGCTCCACTACGGAGGATGGCAGCTAGAAGACATTCAGCACCCAGGCAGGGACGCACCAGCGACCAAATTTAGCCACTGCCGGTCGACATGGAGTTGGGACACCCCAATGGAGGTCGAGCTCCCGTACGCTGCCTTAGCGTCGTCGCTGGCTGCGGCTGAGAGAGAAAGTAGGAGAGGAGGTGAGACGGGAGAGAGAGAGAGAGAGGATAGGTCGTGGAGGGAGAGATACACCTGAGGGCATGGGGCTGCTGCTCGTGACTTCCTCATGTCGTCCAGCAGCCACTGCCGCTCGTCGCCGCCGTGTCCAGCAGCCGCCTCTCGCTGCTGCGTCCTGTCGCCACCGCCGCCGCTCGCTGCCGCCTCCTCTGGCAGGCCAGCGTGCGCCGCCCTGGCCCTTGGATCCAGCGAGCAGAGGAGCGACGCCCCCAGATGCATGGAGAGCTGGTGGCGGCGAGGGAGGGGCCCCAGCGCCGCCGAGGGCGGACGACGGCGGTGCCGTGGTGGGAGGAGCGGATGCGGGATTGGAGGAGCGCACGTTTGGTTAGGGTTTCCACCGCGGGGATTTGATTATATATCACGGGGCAAAATGCCCATAGAAGATGGACGGCTGAGATGGACGCGGGTTTTGACCCTCTGATCGGACGGCTCGCTGTGGCCAGTCGCTGTGAGTAAACCAGTTTGCACCGCATTTTCCAGCCACGAAGTCGATGACAGGTGGGACCAGGGACCGTAAAAAAATCACCACGCGATCGGACGGCTGAGATCGCATCAAGATTCTATAGGACGGCCAGGAATGCCTGAGCTCTGGTGAGCGGGCTGGCACACCCAAAAATGTAATCTTTAGATAGTGAAAACATTAAGTCTTCTTCTCGTACGTCGTTCAAAATACCCCTAAAATTCACAAAAATTACCCACACTGCCACCCATAAGTCAGAAAAACGGTTCGTTTATTTCTGCCGTTGTCATCGTCTCTCGTTTTGTTTCGTGCGTACACAAGTGGGCCTGCAAAAAGTCATGGGCTGGGCCTCGATGCAAACTCCTCCTAGGACTCATGTACGCACGCTACAGCTTCCACTAAAAACAAATGTACGCACGCTACAGCCCTTACGTAATCCAAGATGATTTATGTTCCGACTTAAACTTTGCTCGGACCAGGATCCATTGTGTCGGGGCTACCCCGGTAGGGTCAAGGTACGGTATAAAGTATGCCCAAGAGTGGATTGAGATACAGTACGACCGACATAATCAGGTCCAAAGGGGCCGATATATCCTAACCGACATACCTTAACCGACATGTCATAACAAACATAGCAATGTCGGTGTTGTCATGTTTTCTCTTATGTGCAGGGGAGGAACTTACACCGGGACAAGGTATCCGGCATATCCCTGCCGGGTTGCTGCAAGCAAGGTATCCGGCATAACCATGCCGGGTTAGCATGGAGAAGCGTCCGACACACTCATGCCGGGTTAGCATGGAGAAGCGTCCGACACACCCATGCCGGGTTAAAGGAGCAAAGGAGCCGTGTGTCGGCTCTGAGGTCAATGCTGCAGTCATGTCCCGCCTGACACGGGAGCGGCTGACACGGGAGCGTAGCAGGCGGAAAGGCGCGGCTGCGACGTGACCGGTCATGTCTAAACCGGAGACCCCGAAATGTAGGGGAGCAGACAAAGAGGCACGGTATGGGCGAGCCACGTCCTGTCTCTGACAGGGGGTACAATGATGATCACACCGTTGAGGTCGGCGTGCATGGCTACAGTGCCACTGTGGGACCCTTTACCGTTATTCGGCTTCACCTATAAATAGGGCATCACCCCCTCCTGTGTGAGGGACGATGCCCGGAGATTCATTTTCCCCCTTTACTTCATCTTCTTCCTTGAGCTCTTCTCCTTACTTGAGGCATACAGCTCAAGGAGCAGCTTGTACTTGTGATATAGCGAGATATAGAGAGATAGGCAGGAGTAGGGGTGTTACCTCCTCACGAGGGCCCCAAACCTGGGTAGATCCTTGTGTGTTCTTCTGTTTGCTTGTTCTTCTGTGTGCGCTATCCAGCGCGCTAGCCCTCTCCCGGATCCACCAGCGTCCATCGGCCCCAACTCAAGCCATCCCATGGCATCTGCCGTGATACCACCACGACAGTTGGCGCTCAACGTGGGGCTGACAGCGGCGCTGGCTGGTGTGATCATCCGGACGGGTTCCATCATCACCTCCGACGAGCGCGTCGTCAGCGGCCTCGTCTGCAAGCTCGGCTTGCTGAACTTCATCAGCGACAATGCGGGATGCTTCGGCAGCAGGCCGTTCCCGACGAACGCTGCCTCATCAACTTTGGCATGTTCGATACCTACGTCGCCACCGAGTTCGTCTGCAAGTACCCGGAGCAGGTGCTTGTGACCGGGGATCCCCCTGCTATATGTGCGGCTTGCGGCCGCATATCACTCGCCCCGAGAGCTGCGCCGAGGTCATGATGACGGATCTGACGGTGATGTCGGCAAATGAGATGTCGGTAAAGGAGACGCTGACAAACCCGGCGCCAAGTCCGCCAAAATGGCGAAACCACCGCTGGAAGGAGAGGAGCACCTCTGGGCTGGTACATCCAATGTGTCGGTCAGACCAGCTCCTCTCGAGAGCTGATCGAGAAGCTGGCTGTGCGGGAAGCCACCGGGCAGATGCTGCCCAAGCAGCTGCCGAGCTAGAGGCGCAGCGTCAGAAGCTGCATCAAGAGGCTCTCGAGATGGCCGAGATGCGGAGGGAGTTCAGTGTAACCCTCCGTGAGTATAATGCATCTCATGGTTTTACTCCCGTAGGTACTCAGCCTAGCCGTGTAGATGATGTGCGTAGGAGAGGTAGAGGCCTCAATGCAAGATTGCTAGGGATGGTAGATCTAGCTCCAGTAAGACTCCTAGTAATGTGTCGCTAGAAAGCCGAAGTATATTCTCCTGCTAAGACTCTTAGAGCTGCCGAGGCAGCAAGAGCCGAGTTATCTGGATTATCCGGAGAAGCTCACCGTAAGCAACAAGACCGAGTTAATGAGCTAGTAGGTGTTGCTACTCGGCAGAATGAGGCCTTCCGGGGCTAACACAGCTGCTAGTGGGTCCCAAGTTGTTCACTCGGCTAGGGCAGCTAGTGAAAAGTCTAGGGGGCAAGCTTCGTCTCCCATGATGGTTGAGGTCGAGATCGGAGTGTGAACTCCGGTAAAAACAAGCAGATGTTGACATATGATGCGGCATATGCCGGAAAGTAGTTACTGGCAGATCAATGCTGGCCGAGGTAAAAGCAACCTCGGTCCGGGCAATCCGAATGTCGGGAATGTTAACCCGGCTGGCCGAGGTCACCCACCTCTGTATCCGGTGCAGAAGCAGCCTCGGCAGCAACAGAGTGTCGAGCATCTGCAGCAGCCACAAGGTGTTGGCCATGTGACTAACCGATATGATACGGTAACTCCTATGAGAGAGCCGGGTATCAGAGGTATGAGGTGCACTGAGATCCCGGTTGGGACCTCGCCAGTTAGCAACCGAATGATGCGCGCTACAAGTTGGACATAATCTATCTGTCCGAGATGCTGGAAGAGTAGGCCCACCTGGCCCTGCATGCTTTGGACCTCGGATCATGAAGGAGCCACCGGTGCCGCACTTCAGTAGAACCGGGGCGCAAAGACATATAACGGCAGCACTAAGCCGGAGGATTGGCTGACAGATTATGTGTCGGCAGTATATATCGCGGGAGTAATCGCCGATGGGCGGTAAGCAATATCCCGCAGATGTTGGAAGGGCCAGCCCGGATCTGGCTGAATAACTTGAGAGAGGGCAGTGTCGACTGCTGGCTGGACTTTGAAGAAGCTTTCGTTAGCAACTTCTCCAGCACTTACAAGAGGCCCAATCGTCCTCAGCAGCTTGCCATGTGCAGGCAGAGAGATGATGACTGACGGAGATTACTTAACTCGGTGGAGTATGTTCGCAATTCCTGTGAAGGAGTTGTTGAGGCACAGGCCATTTCGTGGTTTTCCAAGGGTGCCGACATGGCTCCATGCTCTGGCAGAAGCTGCAAAGGGAAATGCCGGCCACTCTGGTCGAGACGATCCGGATCGTGGATAGCTATGCACTCGTTATCCGATGCAGCCTTTGCTGAACTCGTTGAGCCGAGTAGAAGATACCCGGTGAACATAGACCCGGACCAACCAGGCATAATGATCGCCAGGACTTCGGGAACAAGAGAAGGGAGCCGGATTACCGGTATGGTTTGAACCAGGTTGTTGCGGTGGACCAAGACCAGCCAGATGCCGCAATGGCCAGCGTCCAAAGAACAACGGTCCAGCATGGGGCCAAAACTAGGAAGGAAGAAGCCATCGAGTGAACAGAGGAAGCCTTTCACCTATGAGGTAATGCTGGATGGACCCTGCTGCTATCACACGCAAGATGTTCGCAGGCCAGCTAATCATTCAACCCGGCAGTGCAGCTGGTATCAGCGCACATTGAAGGAAGGGGAGGATCCGAGGGAACCAGATGGGTACACCTCAGCGACCTCAACCGAGGCAAAACTTACCGCTCACTGGATCAAATGCTATTCCGGTGAATGCACCTCCTCCGAGGCAGGCAGTGATACGTCTCAAACGTATCCATAATTTCTGTTGTTCCATGCTTATATTATGCCAATTGCTACATGTTTTATATACACTTTATATCATTTTATGCATTTTCTGGGACTAACCTATTAACAAGATGCCACAGTGCCAGTTCCCTGTTTTCTGCTGTTTTGGTTCCAGAAAAGTACTTCTGCGAATATCTCAAATTGCACAAAACAAAAGGCCAATCCCTATTTTTCCAACACGTACACAGAGTCCGAAGGAGAGACGAAGGGGAGCCACGAGGTGGCCAAACCACCTGGCGGCGCGGCCCCCCTTCTGCCGCGCCAGCTGGTGAGGAGCCCACCTCGGGCTCCGCCGACATCGCCCCTTCGCCAATTTATTCCCCCCGAGGCGTAAACCCTAATATACCAGTCATATTCCAGAAGAGTTCCGCAGCGCCGCCGCCATCGACGACAAATTTCGGGGACAGAATCTCTGTTCCGGCACGCCCCGGGACGGGGAATTGCCCCCGGAGTCATCTCCATCGACACCACCGCCATCTTCATCGCCGCTGCTGACTCCCATGATGAGGAGGGAGTAGTTCTCCCCCGAGGCTGAGGGCTCTACCGGTAGCTATGTGGTTCATCTCTCTCTCTCCCATGGTGTGATCTTTATGTGATCATGAGCTTTGTAATCTAGTTGAATAGTAGATGTTACTCTTTATCTATTATGCACTCTATAGGTTACTTTAATATGAACTCCGGTACTCTCCACGGTGTAAAGGTGACAGTGTGTGCACCGTGTGTGATCCTTTATGACGTTGTGGCGCTTGTTTACTCCGGCTTGAGGTGTGCTTTTGTAGCCCTACACAATGAATGGTGTTTGTTATCCAACAAGAGAGTGTTTAAGAGTAGCTTTTATTTATTCAGTTATGAGATCATTGTTGAGAGTGTCCACTAGTGAAAGTATGATCCCTAGGCCTTGTTTCTAAGCATTGAAACACCGTTTACAACAAGTTCTGCTACATGTTTGCTTGCTGCCATCTTTATTTCAGATTGCAATTACTACTTATAATCATCCATATTACTTGTATTTCACTATCTCTTCGCCGAACTAGTGCACCTATACATCTGACAAGTGTATTGGGTGTGTTGGGGACACAAGAGACTTCTTGTATCTTAATTGCAGGGTTGCTTGAGAGGGATATCTTTGACCTCTACCTCCCTGAGTTCGATAAACCTTGGGTGATTCACTTAAGGGAAACTTGCTGCTGTTCTACAAACCTCTGCTCTTGGAGGCCCAACACTGTCTACAAGAATAGAAGCGTGCGTAGACATCAAGCTATTTTCTGGCGCCGTTGCCGGGGAGGTAAGGTAAAAGGTATTCACATCCTCTGGCTACTAAGCTATTTTCTAGTATGTTGCTAGTGTGTGAGTGCTCGAAGTTATTTCCTTTAGATTCTGCAATTATATCTTTTTGTTTCTTGTTTTTATTTTCACTAGTTAGGCTTAATGGAAAACAACAAAAAAATTAGAGATCTTTATGAACTTTATATTGAATTAGGACATGATGCTTTTGAAGAGAAAATTAAAAAACCTATGGAGGCTTGTTTGCATGATGGTAGCAATGGTATTACTATAAATTCTTTGAACACCATTATTGCTAATGCTATGGAAAAGTCTAAGCTTGGGGAAGCTGGTTGTGATGAATATGATATTTTTAGTCCCCCAAGCTTTAAGGAGGAAATTTGCTTTGATGATACTTTGCCTCCAATATATGATGATTATAATCATTGTGATATTTTCAGTCCACCTACTATTGAGGATATAGTTTATGTTGATTATGATATGCCTCCTATATATGATGTTTACAATGATGAATATGATATTCTCAGTCCATCTACTATTGAGGATAAAATCATTTGATTATTCTATGCCTCCTATTTATGATGATTACAATGATGGATGTGATACTTTTACTCTCACTATTACTAATGATAATGTTCATGCTTATGTGGAGAGTAATGATACTTTTATGCATGTGGATCATGATAAGAATGCTTATGTGATAGCTATATTGTTGAGTTTATTCATGATGCCGCTGAAAATTATTTTGAGAGAGGAAAGTATGGTTATAGAAATCTTATGTTACTAAACTCTCTTTATGATGAATGTTTTGAGCTTTCTCTTGATTTGCTTTTATTTGCTGGGTACTTTAAGACCTACTGGTCCTTATGAGAGAGGGAGACACGATTTCATATATCACAATAATATTAAGTCTTCTCTCTTTATGTTGAAATTTTTGAAGTTACACTTGTTTTGCTTTCTATGCTAGTCACTTTGCTTCATTGACTTGTTTTCTTACAAGACTCCTATGCATAGAAAGAGTGTTAGATTTAAACATGTTTTATATGCTTCTTGATGCTCTCTTTTATTTTCAACTCTCATCTATGAGCATCATAAAAATCACTATGCCTAGCTAAAAGGCTTTAAAGAAAAGCGCTTATGGGAGACAACCCATTGTTTTTATTTTCTGTTATTTTTGCTTTTCTTTTTGAGTCAAGGTGCTTGTTACTTCTGTAGCAACTCCTTTGTATCTTTATTTTATTGCATTGTTGTGCCAAGTAAAGTCTTTTATTGAAAGTTGATGCAAGATTTGGATTTCTGCGCAGAACAGATTTTTAGCTGTCACGAATTTGAGCTTTCTCCTGAGAAAATTCAAAAATTCTAAAAAATCACGCATCTTCCTCAGATATGTACGCAACTTTCATTAATTGGACCAGTCCATCTGAGCAACTTAAGTGCCTCGAAAAAATTCGTCTTCACAGACTGTTCTGTTTTTGACAGATTCTGCCTTTTGTTTTGCATTCGCTCTTTTACGATGTTTGTGTGGATTTCTTTGCTCCACAAAGCATTGGTGGCTGTAGCTAATGTCCAGAAGCTTTGGGAATGATTGTATCATTACAGAATATGAGAATTTTTGATTATGCACTAACCCTCTAATGAGAACTGTTTGAGTTTGGTGTGAAGGAAGTTTTCAAGGATCAAGCGAGAAGGGTGATATTATGTGATCAAGAAGAGTGAAAAGCCTAAGCTTGGGGATGCCCCCGTGGTTCATCCCAACCATATTCAAGAAGACTCAAGCGTCTAAGCTTGGGGATGCCCAAGGCATCCCCTTCTTCATCAACAACTTATCAGGTCATCTCTAGTGAAACTATATTTTAATTCTTTCACATCTTATGCGCTTTACTTGGAGCGTCTGTGTGCTTTTATTTTTGTTTTTTTTTTGAATAAATTCGGATCCTAGCAATCCTTGTGTGGGAGAGAGACACGCTCCGCTTTTTCATGTGAATACTCATGTTCTTCACTTATATTTGTTGAGTATTCTTAACTAGCTACTGCAGTGCTTTTAGCTCCTGTTTTTCATGCATCTCTTCGAGCTGTTAGCACTTGTTTATAAATACTCTCTTGCTGCATTATATTATCATTTGGAGAGTTTATGTTTAAATAAATTGATTGGTGTTTGTTTGGAAGAAAGAAAATGCTACATGTAGTAGTTGGTATTGGAAAAGACATATGCATTCTTGTAGATCATTGTCTTGTTTCGATTTGATACTTTGCAATTGTTTTGAGCTCTCAAGTAGATCATGTTTAAGCTCTTGCATCATGTAGTTAAAGCCTAGTAGTGGAGAACTACCGTAGAGCTTGTTGAGACTTGGGATGCATATTTGTTCTCTCTAAGGTCTAGATATTTTCTGGTAAAATGTTTGAGCAACAAGGAAGACAGTGTAGAGTCTTATAATACTTGCAATATGTTTTTATGTGATTCTTGCTGTACCGGTTTATACTTGTGTTTGCTTCAAACAACCTTGCTAGCCTAAACTCTGTACTGAGAGGGAATGCTTCTCGTGCATCCAAACTTGAGCCAAAACCCATGCCATTTGTGTCCACCATACCTACCTACTATGTGGTATTTCCTGCCATTCCAAGTAAATACTTCATGTGCTACCTTTAAACTATTCAAAACTTTATTACTCCTTATTTGTGTCAATGTTTTATAGCTCATGAGGAAGTATGTGGTGTTTTATCTTTCAATCTTGTCATTTACTTCTGACAGACTTTCACCAATGGACTAGTGGCATATACATCCGCTTATCCAATAATTTGCAAAAAGAGCTGGCAACGGGGTGCCCAGCCCCAATTAATTACAACTTTCATTAATAATTCTCTTCACATGTTTTGCCCTGATTTATCAGTAAGCAACTTAATTTGCAAATAGACACTCCTCCATGGTATGTGAATGTTGGAAGGCACCCGAGGATTCGGTTAGCCATGGCTTGTGTAAGCAAAAGGTTGGGAGGAGTGTCATCTATAAAGAAACTAAAATACATGTGTAAACAAAAGAGAAGAGGGATGATCTACCTTGCTGGTAGAGATAACGTCCTTCATGGGAGCCGCTCTTGAAAGTCTGGTTGACAAGGGGGTTAGAGTGCCCACTACCATTCGTTGACAACAACAAACACCTCTCAAATACTTATTTTGTGCTCTCTATATGCTTTCGAAAACTTAAAAAGCTCTAGCACATGATTTAATCCCTGCTTCCCTCTGCGAAGGGCCTATCTTTTACTTTATGTTGAGTCAGTTTACCTACTCCTTTCTATCTTAGAAGCAAACACTTGTCAACTTTGTGTGCATTGATTCTTACATGTTTACTTATTGCACTTGTTATATTGCTTTATGTTGACAACTATCCATGAGATATACATGTTACAAGTTGAAAGCAATGCTGAAACTTAATCATCCTTTGTGTTGCTTCAATGCCTTTTACTTTGAATCTATTGCTTTATGAGTTACCTCTTATGCAAAACTTTTTGATGCTTGTCTTGAAAGTACTATTCATGAAAAGTTTTTGCTTATATGATTCATTGTTTACTCTTTATCTATTAGCAAACTATAGACCATTGCTTTGAGTCACTTCATTCATGACATGAGCCTTGCAATATATGATCAAGATTGTGTGAAAGCATGTCTCCTCAGAAATTATTTGTTGTTATCGTTTTACCTACTCGAGGACGAGTAGAACTAAGCTTGGGGATGCTTGATACGTCTCCAACGTATCCATAATTTCTGATGTTCCATGCTTATATTATACCATTGCTACATGTTTTATATACACTTCATATCACTTTTATGCATTTTCTGGGACTAACCTATTAACAAGATGCCACAGTGCCAGTTCCCTGTTTTCTGCTGTTTTTGGTTCAGAAAAGTACT
Organism: Poa pratensis; assembly: GCA_947311845.1. Taxonomy (NCBI): domain Eukaryota; kingdom Viridiplantae; phylum Streptophyta; class Magnoliopsida; order Poales; family Poaceae; genus Poa; species Poa pratensis. Next base: position 68,495,110 of record CAMZMU010000052.1, on the reverse strand, counting down.
TCTGCGAATATTCTCGGAATTGCACGAAACAAAAGGCCAAGTCCCTATTTTTCCAACACGTACACGGAGTCCGAAGGAGAGACGAAGGGAGCCACGAGGTGGCCAAACCACCTGGCGGCGCCCCCCTGCCGCGCCAGTGGTGAGGGGCCCCTCGGGCTCCACCGACATCGCCCCTTCGCCTATTTATTCCCCGAGCGAAAACCCTAAAAACCAAGTCATATTTCCAGAAGAGTTCCGCAGCGCCGCCGCCATCGACGACAAGTTTCGGGGGACAGAATCTCTGTTCCGGCACGCCGCCGGGACGGGGAATTGCCCCCGGAGTCATCTCCATCGACACCACCGCCATCTTCATCGCCGCTGCTGACTCCCATGATGAGGAGGGAGTAGTTCTCCCCCGAGGCTGAGGGCTCTACCGGTAGCTATGTGGTTCATCTCTCTCCCATGGTGTGATCTTTATGTGATCATGAGCTTTGTAATCTAGTTGAATAAGTAGATGTTACTCTTTATCTATTATGCACTCTAGAGGTTACTTTAATATGAACTCCGGTACTCTCCACGGTGTAAAGGTGACAGTGTGTGCACCGTGTGTGACTCCTTTATGACGTTGTGGCGCTTGTTTACTCCGGCTTGAGGTGTGCTTTTGCAGCCCTACGCAATGAATGGTGTTTGTTATCCAACAAGAGAGTGTTTAAGAGTAGCTTTTATTTATTCAATTATGAGATCATTGTTGAGAGTGTCCACTAGTGAAAGTATGATCCCTAGGCCTTGTTTCTAAGCATTGAAACACCGTTTACAACAAGTTCTGCTACATGTTTGCTTGCTGCCATTTTTATTCAGATTGCAATTACTACTTATAATCATCCATATTACTTGTATTTCACTATCTCTTCGCCGAACTAGTGCACCTATACATCTGACAAGTGTATTGGGTGTGTTGGGGACACAAGAGACTTCTTGTATCTTAATTGCAGGGTTGCTTGAGAGGGATATCTTTGACCTCTACCTCCCTGAGTTCGATAAACCTTGGGTGATTCACTTAAGGGAAACTTGCTGCTGTTCTACAAACCTCTGCTCTTGGAGGCCCAACACTGTCTACAAGAATAGAAGCGTGCGTAGACATCAGCAGCTCCGAAACCTATGAATCAGGTGAATGTTGGAGGCAACAACAATAATGCTGGTCCCAGTCGTCAGGGAGAATATCCCCAGGGAGATTATAGAGAGGCTCATCAGATATATGTGGTCTTTGTGACCGAGCCAACTGACAAGAAGAGCTTGCATCGATGGGCACTAGAGGTGAATGCAGTTAGGCCGCAGTGCCGAAGTATATGCACTGGTCCGAGCAGGAGATCAGCTGGAGCAGGAAAGATCATCCCCGAGTCATGCGACTCCGAGAGTTATGCTCTGGTGGTGGATCCGACATTCGTTGGGCCCACCATCAATGTCCGATTTACCCGAGTTCTCATTGATAATGGGAGTGTTATCAATATCATGTATCGAGACACCATGGTGAAAATGGGTATCTCGATGAATATGCTGCAGCCGAGTAGCACCACCTTCCCTGGTATAGTGTCGGTGTCTCATGTGCACCAATGGCAAGATTTGGGTGGATGTGTTGTTTGGCACCAAGGACACTTGCAGAACTGAAAGTATCCAGTTTGACGTAGTGGACCACGAGAGTCCATACCATGCATTGCTTGGTAGGCCCGCGCTGTCCAAGTTCATGATATCTACCCATGTGGGTTACCTCAAGATGAAGCTGCCGGTCCTAATGGTATCATCACCATCTCGGGTGATTACAAGCGTGCTTTGGAAGTGTGCCTCGCTGGATCTTGCTTGGCCGAGTCATTGATCATTGCTGCGGAGAAGAAGAAGATTCATGAAGTGGTGGCGCTGGCTCAGTCTGCGCAACTCAGAATGTCGGTATGGCTAACCTGGAGCTGAATGCATCATTCCAGGTGCCGAAGGAGATGAAGAAGATCAATGTTGACCCAGAGTGCCCAGACCACCACATCATCATTGGCACCGGGTTGACTAAAAAATAGGAAGGCGAGCTCAGTCACTTCCTCCGTGAGAATCAGGATATCTTTGCTTTGTCGATCAGGACCTGCCAGGTGTTCCAAGGGAGTTGGTTGAGCACTCTCTCTTCGTCAGACCGACATGAACCGGTGAAGCAACCGATACGATGTTGGTGGATGAAAGGAGAAAGGTAATAGGCGATGAACTGGCCAAGTTACTTGCGGCTGGTTTTATCATGGAAGTGTTGCACCCGGACTGGTTGTCTAACCCGGTCCTGGTAGAGAAGAAAAAGGATGAACCTTTTGGCCAAGGTGTGGCGCATGTGTATCGATTTCACCAACCTAAACAAGGCATGTCCAAAGGATCCATTCCCGCTGCCCCGGATTGATCAAGTGATTGATTCTACATCCGGGTGTGAGCTGTGTCCTTTGTAGATGCTTATTCTGGTTTTCACCAGATACCTCTGAACCTTGCAGATCAATTGAAAACTGCTTTTATTACCCCGTATGGGCTTATTGCTATCGTGTCATGACCTTTGGCTTGAGAAATGCTGGTGCTACATACCAGAGATGTGCAGAAATGTCTGCATGATCAAATAGGTCGAAATGTGCAGGTGTATGTCGATGATGTCGTCATAAAAACTAAAGAAAAATCATCTCTGATTGATGATCTCAGAGAAACATTCATAAACTTTAGAAAATACCGAATGAAACTTAACCCGGATAAATGTACCTTCGGTGTGCCGGCAGGCAAGTTACTCAGTTTCCTCGTGTCAAGCCGAGGTATCGAGGTGAACCCGACAAAAATCCGTGCTATTGAAAGCATGAGGTTACCGACATGTCTCAAGGACGTGCAGAAATTCACTGGATGTTTGGCATCCTTAAGCCGGTTTGTTAGCAGGTTGGGAGAAAAGGCATTACCTTTGTATCAGCTCATGAAGATAACCACCAACTTTGTACCCGTAAGTGGATGTGGCGTTCACCGAGTTAAAAAAGATGCTGGCACTGCGCCGATACTGGCCTCACCATTACCCAAAGAGCCGATGTTGCTCTACATCGTGGCCACAAACCGAGTTGTGAGTGTTGTAGGGTGGTGGAGCGAGAAAAAGAGGGCAAAACCGTGCAAGGCCGTTATATTATCTGAGCGAGGTAATCTCGTTATCAAAGCAGAACTATCCTCACTACCAGAAGATGACATATGTGTCTATCTGGCTGCTAAGAAGTTGAAACATTATTCCAAGAGCATTCAGTCACAATGGTGTGCGAGGCTCTAATCTCGGAAATCATTGGGTGCAAAGATGCAACTGGCCGAGTAGCCAAGTGGGCTATCGAGGTGTCCCCTTACACTCCACATTATGAGGGAAGGGATGCTATCAAATCTCAGGCACTGCCAGATTTCTTGGTGGATTGGGCCGAGATGCAATATGAGCCACCATTGCCTGACTACAATTATTGGAGGATGCACTTTGATGGTTCCAAAATAAAGATTGGTTTAGGTGCCAGGGTAGTTCTTACCTCACCAAAGCAGGATCAGCTGAGATATGTATTGCAGATTCATTTTACGGCATCTAACAATGTGGCCGAGTATGAGGCACTTGTTCATGGGCTCAATGTTGCCAAGGAAGTTGGTATTCGCCAGATAGAGTGCTTCGGAGACTCGGATCTGGTGGTACAGCAACCTCGGGAATTGGGACGCTTTAGACGCCAACATGGCGTTGTATCAGTTCCATGTTCAGAAGATCTCGGGGTTCTTTGAAGGTTGCGAGTTCAAGCATGTGCCTCGGGCAGAAAATGAAGTCGCCGATGTTTGTCCAAGCTAGGTTCATCTCGGGATCCAATTCCACCCGGAATATCTTGGAGCATCTGAGGAAGCCTTCGATCAAACCGTCACCCGAGTCCGAGTCAATCTTTATCCCGGCAAAACTGAAGTCTGATGCTGCCCCGATGGACGTTGATGTCGGGTGCATTTGGGAGAACCCGGGACTGCTTGGCAGAACTCGGGGACTGGCCAGTCAATGTCGGAAAAGCAATGTCGGTGGAACCAATGGATATAGATCACCGGTCTTTCCTATACGTCCTGTGCCGGGATGGGCACAACCTATAATGGCATATATGATAGATGGGAGTTTGCCAGGTAATGAAGTTGAGGCCAGGCAAGTGCAAAGAAGATCCAAAGCATACACCATCATCAACTAGGAGCTATACAAGAGAAGTGTAACCGAGGTGCTGCAGCGTTACGTTGAACCGGAGGAAGGGCAAGAAATGCTCCTGGAGATTCATCAAGGAGAGTGGTCATCATGCTTCTTCAAGAGCCTTGTTGCCAAAGTATTCCGGCATGGGTTTTATTGGCCCAGTGCTTTGCATCAGGCGGAAGATATCGTCAGAAACTGCGAGGGGTGTCAGAGATTTGCTAAGAAGATCCACATGCCCGCTCCGGCACTCAAGACAATTCCCATCACTTGGCCCTTTGCTGTTTGGTGTCTGGATATGGTGGGAGAGTTCAAGCCAGCCCGAGGTAACATGACTCATATGCTGGTGATGGTGGACAAGTTCACCAAGTGGATCGAGGTGAAGCCAATTAGGAAATGTGATGGTCACATAGCTGTGTCCTTTTTGAAGGACATCATTTTGAGATTTGGTTATCCCCATAGCATTATCTCGGATAATGGTACAAACTTTGCTGTGGGAGAATTTGCTCGATTCTGTGCTGAAAAGATAATCGGTTGGACATAGCCTCAGTGGCACATCCAGAGGCCAATGGACAAGTGGAAAGAGCAAACACATTGGTGTTAGCCGGCATTAAAGCTCGGTTGATTGAACCACTGTTGCGAACTCCGGTTGCTGGATAGAGGATAACCACAGTATTGTGGGGTCTTAGGATCACACCGAATCTATCAACGGGTTATACGCCGTTTTTTCTGGTCTATGGAGCAGGAGCTGTTCTACCAACCGACATGCAGTTTGACTCGTCGAGAGTTGCGCTGTATACAGAAACTGAGGCAAAAGAAGCTCGGGAAGATGATGTTGATTTGCTCGAGGAAGCACGAGAACTGACCTTATCTCGGTCAACTATATATCAGCAAAATCTCCGACGCTATCATAGCTGGAAGATCAGCCCTCGAGTATTCCGAGAAGGAGATTTGGTGCTGAGCTAGTGCAGCGCAGTGCAGGCCGACACAAGCTGTCACCTCCGTGGGAGGGACCATTCATTGTGAGCAAGACACTGCACAATGATGCATATTATCTAATAGATGTGCAGGAACCGAGGAAAAATGTAATGGACAAATCCGGAGAGGAGACCAAACGACCCTGGAATGTAGCTCTACTCCGTCCCTTTTACTCTTAAGGGGACAATGTATGTATCTCGATTTCCTTTTAATAAAATGCCGGCACCCCGAAAAGAGTCTCAGGGACTGCCTTGTCCTTATGCATATTTTACTTCTCTTTTATCCGAGTTGTTTATATGTTGGATGGTTTTTGACCTCGTTTCAAAGTCCAAGTAATGTATACTATTTTGTTGTAATCTTGTGACTCGACTGACGAACGCCGAAATGGCAGTCAAGAGCAAGGTTGTGGTATATGGTGAACATGAAAATGGACTCGGGACTCGGTCCTAAGATGATCCGACATATGTTGTTTACTAACCCTGTTTTTATTCCTTTCCTTGTGTCGGATGACTCTGAACCTTACCCCAAATTTTACAAGTACTGTATGCTATAATTTGATCTTGTGACTCGACTGTCGAACGCCAAAATGGTAGACAGGAGCAAAGATTACTAAGTATAGTAAATGAGAAAGTAAACTCGGGGACTTGGAGCAAAGTGGTCCGGCATTAACCCGTTTTCAATAAGAGTAGCAAAATAAGAGTAGCACTGCAGATACTTAAAAGTATTTATACGTATGCACCCGACATTCCGAGGATTTAATGGTTCAGTTTGTGATAGCAAGTTCAGGCAGCAGCGTCAGAGGAACTCGGAGCAGTGGCAGCTGTGGAAGTCGACGGAGTAGTCTCGGGCGCAGATCGATGGTCGTGTCGTGTCCCGAAGTTGTGTCGGCTGCAGATTGCTTGGTAGTCTCGGCTGCTGTGTCGGTGGCAGTGTCGGCTGCCTCAGCTTCGATCTCATCATCCACTGCCTCTTCCTCATCATCGTCGTCGTCATCAGCATAATCCTCGGTGTCGGAATAAACTTCCACAGAATGATATACCGGGTTTGAGCATAACTGGACATGAAGGAAGCTGCCTCGGCGCTTGATCAATATCGGATCCTCAGTCCACTGCGAGTGGGCGCACAGAGACTTCAGGGCATTGAGGTCGATAAGCTCATACCAAGACAGCACAAATGTCAGGGCTTGGTCTGCGCCGACACGAGCTGAAGAGGATTTCAACTCTCGGAGCCTTGTCTCGGCGTTCTGCAGACATCTGGATAATTCGACAGTTGTTGCCGGAGTTGCAGCTTGAGGCCACAAAGTCAGGTAAACTCGAATGCTGGCTTCAAGGAGCTCGGTGCCGATACTCTTCATAGGAGAAATGCGGGCCTTCAGCGCCGTCAGATGGTCTTCAATTTCCAATTCCTCCGAGACTGGACCAGACTCTGCTCTTCGTGCTCGGGCCTTGTTAGTGATGTTCAAGGCAGTAACTTGGGAATGGGTGAAATGTTCTGAAGAGAGAAAAGCTATCGCCGAGTTAAAGCATATATCGACATATGATGAATGTCAGCGCGAGCAGAAAAGAAAGGACAGAGGAAGCTTAATGTCCATCTCCTGGTTGATCCAGACAAGCGTGGCCAGCCAGCCGTTGCATTTTTCCCGAAGGGCATCCAGGGCCTCTTGAGCCGAGGTAACGCGAGTCTTGGTCTCGCCGAGGAGCTCCTTGTGCTTCGCAGCATCATCTTCCCAGAGTTTCCATTCCGCGGCAACAACTGCCTTCATCTCGGATTTAAGCTTCTGGGCATCCTCCTCCCGCTGCTTCTGCACCCGCTCAAGTTCCTTCTGGAGCCGGGCCACCTCATCCTGCTCCTTTTTAAGAGCAGCATTGTGCACATCGCTGTGTTTCTTCTGCTCCACTTGCAAACGCTTGTGGGAATCCCGGAGCTTCTTGTGGTCCAGGAGCTGGGTCTGGAACACCTTGGTCCGAGCATTGATGCTTTCCTGAAAAAGGGGAAGTGTTAATATTGTTATCGAGACGCAAGCCGAGTAAACTCGACTCAAGTCTCGGGGACTGGATGTCGGGTCCGTCGCAAGAATCAAGCCGAGTAAACTCGACTCGAGTCTCGGGGACTGGAAATCAGAGCTTTTTGTTGAAGATTCGCTCCAAGTGATCTTCACTCGGTTGAGCATCAACCACTTAACCCGAATCTCGGGGACTGGGGAGTATATATATGATCTATTGTAAAGGAAGAAAGGGCTAAGTTGAGGAAAGGTCACCTCGGCAGTCTTGCTAGCGTTAAGGGCTGCAACCTGCAGGGCATGCATGGACTGCGCAACTGCACTTGGGCCAGCAGGGTGCTGGGACGCTGGATCCCGGGAAGAAACCTCGCTGATGTCAGCGGAGTTCCAGTCCATGTCGTAGTGCTCCACCGAGCCCAAGCTGTGGCCGCTTGAAGTGCGCATCAGGGGAAACCCAGGCTGGCTACAGAAGCTCGGGAGATAGACGCGGTCAAAGCCTGTCTTGGAGTCACCTTGAGGTGCTTATCCGAGGTAACCAACGCTGTCCCGGTGGCCAATTGGCTAGATGTCGACTTGGACGGGGAGATGGTTTTTCGGGATGCCACCACGGGAGACTTCGATGATGGAGATGTCCTGTGCGGTGACTGCTGTTGCTGTTGCTCCGGCTGTTGCAGCTGCTTCTGCTTCTTCTGCTGCTGGTGTTGCTGCTGCTGTTGTTGCCTCTGCTGCTGGTGTTGCTGCTGCTGTTGTTGCTTCTGCTGCTGTTGTGGCTGTTGTTTTTGTTGTTGTGGTTGCTGCTGGTCCGATGCTACCAGGGCCTCGGGCTGCTCCATCTCGGAGTCCAAGATGTGGACACCGGAATCAGCATCTCGGTCAAGGGCCGAGGTTTCCGGGGTTCCTTGGCCTCCTCCAGGAGTAGCATGAGAGCTCGGCGGCGGTGTACCGGCTGGAGTGATGGGTGCCGAGGTAGGATCTGCCCTGGTTGGGCTAGCAACCCCAATCTCGGAGGACCGAGGTATCACGGGCGGCGGTATAGGAGACCGCATCGAGGATGTGCTCTGGGGAACTTCAAGGACATCGCTGCATCAAGATAGAAAAAAGTATTACCTCGGGGAAAGATTATCTCAGTTGAAAGGAGTAAGGGAAACAAGCATATACTGGTGAAGAGTATATTACCCTTCCGTGACTGGCAGCTGCTTCTTGCTCCAGAGTCTCTCTCCAGCTCTCTTCTGCCTCTTTGTGTTCTTCGGAGCAGGATCCGAGGCTGTTGAGGTCCCGGTCTCCGAAGTACCGGTCACTGAGCGCTTGCGAGATGTGCTGGAGCCTGACCAGTCGGGTTAGCTGAGTCCGAGATAGTGGGTGAGCATACGAGAGGGAAAGAGCATCAATCGGCTCTAAAATTTGGCAATCATCATCATCGTCGTCTGACCAATCTCTGAGTGAAGCTCGGACTCAATGCTTACCCGAAGAGGGGCGCGGGCAGTAGGGATTGGCATATGGTCCTCGTCATCCGGGTCTTCAGCCTGGCTGACGGCCGGATAGGTAAATCTTCGCCCCAGTTCTCGGAGGGATTCTTTCCATCTTCAATGGTCTGCCGGGCGAATCTCTGCAGCATGGAGGCAATGAAATCGGGTTATCCCAAGAGTGGTGCCGACATAAAAGTTGTCTCGGCAAGAAAACTATGTCGGCTTAAATTGGTAGTATACTTACTCGCTTCGGAAGCCGAGTCCTGTCATGGGGTTCTTTACACCATTCCCATTCTTCCGGCATCTTTGTCTTGGCGATGGCCTTGACACGTCTCCAAACCTGGGGCTTGGTCAGCTCGTGTGTACTGGCCCGGGTAGGATCATACCGGCCACTCATGTGGCATATCTTGTGGACTCGGTTCTGGAGGGGGAAACTCGGCGAATGACGAAGGTTCGCAAGAGATCATCGGCTACTAGCGAATGGCGAATGACCTTCTTATCAAGGGTGACTCCAAGGCTTGTGAATGAGAAGTGGGTGTTGAAATATCGTATGTGTTTTCTGAAATATTTTGCATCATCATCAACCTGACTTGTAAACAACCGACGCAACTCTTGAGGAACTTCGGGGGTAGCTATCTTGACCTTCCCTTTTCTGCAACAAAACGCAGGACCCTCAAATTGGAGCTTCATTGCTCCACATTTGCTGCAGTCGGGGACTGGCTTCAAAACATGGTGCTTTTTTGGTAGATTATGGTAGACAAAGTCATAAGGATCATCATTCTGTTTAACTGGAGCAACACCACTTGTCAGTCGCCACGAATCAAACACATCACCTGCGAAACCATAATAACAAGTAAGAACCAAACAGATGCACCAAATTTAATATGAGAGAGACAAGATATATTAATTAGCTGTATTAATTACCTTGACCACTAAATATTCTGCACTCCTCGTCATCATCATGTATTGTTTGTTCCTCATGTGTGGTGTCCAAGTTATCTATGAGCAAAACATGTTGAATCGGCTTAACAATTGGATCTGAAATTATTACCTTTGTATATATGAATGCCTTATGAGAATGTGAAGTAATTATTACCTTCCAATGTAGCACCTTGTTCATCTGGCTCGAAGACACATGCAGGATCAGATTCATCATCAGTATCTGTATCTAAGGGTTCTGCACAAAACAGCATATATATTTGTATTATGTGAGATCACAAAGATTGCGACAACTAAATGTATGAATAATAATAATTTAATCTATATCGCATGAAAACAATACCTGATTGGTTAAGGTTTGATGATTGTGTTTGCATGATAGGTGTGGCAGGTGAGCTGATGAAGGGTGAATTGTGTTGCCGGACCATTTTCTTATACTGACGGTTATTGTGCAAGCATACCTCCTTCTTCCCATCACTCATTGAGGAGTAGCGCTCTCTTTCACGTTGCCGTTTCTGTTCAGAAGAATCACGCTGCCGTTTCTTCTCAGAATATGCACTTCTTTCAACGAAACTCCTTTGCCCATGCCCACCATTTGATGTTGGGACGTTTTGGATTTCTTGAACAGATTTGAGCTGAGAAATGCAACTCAAATTACTGTGTAGCCAATCATTGTCATCTTCGGGAAGCATAACATCCTCGCTGCATTGAGTGGTAAGATCCTTGGTCATGCCGGAATATGCAGATCCACTCTCCGCGTTACCTGAAGGAGAAACACAGCCTTTCATAGCTTGCATTGTGAAATTATGAAAAAAAATATAGAGAGAGTAAAGTATTGAGGATGACCGATTTACTCACCAGGTGTATCCTCGCCGGCTTGAACGTGCACATACCATTTGGGATTGAATGTGCAAATACTCCTACAGGAAGACATGGAAATGTTAAGACACATAGTATTATTAAAAAATAGACTCAAATCAGGTTTATGTACCATCTGCATGTGACATGGTTACGTTGCTGAATGGTGTATGTTGGCTCAGAGACCCTTGTGCACAATTATTACGACTCGCAGTTGTCGACATTTTATTCTGACGTGCTAAACGTTGCCTCTGTATATATTCCGCCCTTTTGTCGTCAGGCAGTCGTGCATACCAACTTTGACCACTTTGTTGTTTATTATTACCTCGACGAACCTGTTTTGCATGATTGGTTGAACGGTCTGTAACCGAGCCACAGTCATCAGATCTCATACGGAATTATTTATATGGACATAGAGTAAACAAAATGATGTCACATATTATGTTACCTGTTGTACGATCGAGTGTGCCATCTGCAATGAATTGAGTAGAATCCGGTGTAGGAAATTGAGATGCATGTTCAAGTTGAAGAACTGGAGCCATACCTACAATTTAGAACTGATTAAAATCAGTATTGCATTATAAAACATGGGACCCATGTTTGGCGAGTTAAGAATCATGACCTCCCGTAGGTGTTTTGCATTGCAATTGGGTGACTATCGATTGTCCAGCCCCAGGTGTATGACATAGTGTGTTTTCGTCATTAAGAGGTTGCGTTGAACTCGCTTGTTTCTTAAGTTCTCGTGCTTGGCGACGGCGCTTTGAAATATCTTCTCTATGTTTTGCATAATACTCTCTATCCCTCTGCCTTTTGGCCTCTTTAGGATCTGCATGTATGAGAAGATTATATTTGTATCCGCATGATCGACACTTCCAGAGGATCTGCATGTATGAATTACTCGGAAGGACAGGTATTAATCACCTAGGATTTGCCCGTTGGTTATGTCCTGTAATGGATTGCGATTGGAGGATGACATCGGTAGTCTTGCTTCCTTTGCCAGGAGAAAGTAACCTGTAGTAATGAATAGCATCTCCCCGTCAGTGTATTAGCAATTAGCATATACAACAATCTTTAAATTGTACTATAGGATTAGCAATTCCGGGAGTTCCGGATACCTTGGAGGAGGTTGGAGGATCAGCAGGTTGTAGAACTGGGTGCAGAGTGTGGCGTAGAAGGGCAGGGCGGACAGGGGATGACCGGCGGCTGTAGGGCGTGCGGCGGCGCGTCCGGGCGGCAGGAAGGCGGAAAGACGGCGGCCGTAGGGCGTGCGGCGGCGCGTTCGGGCGGCAGGGAAGCGGAAGACGGCGGCGCAGCGTCGCGTCCGGGCGGCAGGGAGGCGGAAGACGGCGGCAGCAGGTCGTGCGGAAGGGAGGCGAAAGGCGGCGGCGGTAGGGCGTGCGGCAGCGCCAGCGTCCGCAGGGCCGGCGGCGGTGGGGCGTGCGGACGTGATTAGCGATGGATTTTTTTTGGAAGGATCAACGAGGGAGGCTCTTTGATTAGCGAGAGATTGTCCGTTCCGTCTGTTTTAGCGCTAATGACGGCGGGTAACAGAGCCCTTAGATTTTGATCTGATGGCGAATATTGTTTGGATCTGCCCCCTCTGTCTTTTTATATTGGTATAGAGTAAGATAAGATGTTTTTCTCTCCCGGTGCAATGCACGGCACGTTTCCTAGTCAGAAAAAAAAACACTTCTGAGCGCAGCGGCGCGAGTTCGCTGGAGCGGTCCCTTTGCCGGAGACTGGAACGCGATGAGACTCGAAGGCGAAGACTCCGGTGAGGAGCGCGGTGGACCAGCGGAGGGCTGCTCCGGGACCTCCTCGCCTTCCGGTGAGCCGCGCCCTGCCGCCGCGGAGGGCCGCGCCAGGACCTCCTCGCTTGTGCCGCCTTCCGGTGGGCAGCGCAGGGGCGCAGCGGAGGGCCGGGCCGGGACCTCTTCGCCTGCCCCGACTTTCTGCGAGGCGTGAATTCGCGCAGAGGAGGGACGCGCCGGGACCTCCTCCCCTGCCTCTCCCGAGCAGCGCGGTGGCGGAGAATGGCGCTCCGCTGCGGCAGGGGCCGACAAGAAGGGAGAAGTTCTACCTGCAATTCCTTCCTGGGGAAGCAACAGAGATGCGAAGGTGCGTGTGGTATCCCGCCGCGGCCTTTTCTCTTGAGCAATTCGTCTTAGTATATCCTGGAAATCCAAAGATTATTGGTCACGTCCTTGTATGCGCGAGTAGATGTTTTGATTCTTGGTTTGGCTTTCAGCTATTCGTCCTAGCAGTTCTCTGGAATCGAAGCTCGCTTATTGGTTTTGTTAACTACACGAATAGTGTTTCCTTAACGGTTTCATCTTCGATGAAATTGGTAGCATTGTGTCCTTAATTAAAAAAAAGAAACCGAATTCTGTATTTTTTTAATCGTAAAATGCCAATGTTGGTTATCTAAACAGTCATGGTGAGTGAGGAATTAAGAATGGGACCAGGCGTTCTTTTCACTAACTTGAAGATGATGAAAAAGTACAAACTCACCATAAATGAATCTTATTTGTCCGTCTATTGTGCTTGTTTTTTGATAATCTGATCATTTTTATGCTCGAGGTTAATGCTGAACTGCTCATCTCCTGATGATTCAGAACCTGGAATGTCATGTTACGTATATCACAATAAAATTGGACAGATAGAATGCTCAAATGAAGAGCCCTGCAAATGACCAAAGAATCTGTAGACCCCTGCAAATGAAGAGCATGTTCTTGTTTTATGTATGTAGATTCTTGCCGTTGAAAGTGACGGATTAATGTTTTAGCACCGCATGAGTGTCCATGGTTTCAGAATTCTGTCTGGACGAACATTGATAGCCATGGAATGTTTAGGTGCCATCAGAAGCTTCGTTTACACAAAGTTATTTATTATCTTGCACATCTTGTTCACGCTAGGCTATCAATTGGTTGGCAGAAAAACGGTATAGTATATTGGGAAAGGTTTGGAGGCTACCAGGTGTTCTTAACAGTGTAATGGAATCCACTCGTTATTAACAGCAATTTATCATTAGTGGTCGTTTCTTTGCCTTATGAAAGATGATCGGCTGTTCATGATTGTTTCCCTGTCAAAAATGATGGTTTGGTGTGAACCTATGAAAGACATTTATCCATTCCCAATAAAATTTTGTGGCATCTTTCTTCCTGCATTGTTCATTTTTCCAATGAACATACATGATTAGCCTTTTTCTCACTGGTTTAGACTTTGTGTCAAAATCATTGATAGCTCAACAGTTATACATATTGAAAATCAGTCAGTCATAGCATTTTGCAGATGTTTTTTATTATTTATTAATGTGTCCATCAAAGAGTGTTCTTCTCTGGACAAACTTTTCTATTATGACCCCACAAATAGAAAAATAAAACGTAAATGAAGTCTAACAACTTTGTTTTCTTCGTAAATCACAGAACCAGATAAAAGCAGTGGCACAAGAGCTTGGACATGAGATCCGGATATTTTCAAGCACAACATTTGAGTCAATAACCAGCAATCTGCCCAAGCCAGATCAAAGTATACACATTTATATGCCTTTTCTTTTATAAATTCCGTCCTGTGTCTTTATGGTGATTGTGTTTTGACACGAAAGCACGACTCATGCAGAGGAAGAAGATGACTTCTATGAGCTCCAGCCTGCTGGTTATTATAATTTGTTTTCAAACAGGATTGCAGGTAGGCGCTATAAATATTGTCTGAGAAGATTCACATTTATCACTGTAACATAGTTGCTCCATCTGGCATTGTTTAAATCAAACATGCTTTACACCTTGCAGAAGAGTCGAAAGTTCTGAAGACTCGTAAAATACGGGAAGCAGAACGTGCTGCTCAAAGAACAAGGATGTGGAAGGTAGGAAAGAATATGTTACACCATGCTACTTAGTAATTCGTTATGGTAGTTTGAAGGGGTGGCCTACTCCTTGTACCGACACGCCTTTTCTACTTCTAGCTGATTACTTTTACACTTTTCTTATATCTAGCCTTGTATTAACAGTACCTTCAGATATCTTCAAAAATCTATTTTTGTAGGAAAATTCGAAGAAATACTTAATAGTGATACACATGATTTTGATTACTTAAAAGTTTAATTTTGCCTTTTCTTATTAAGTTCTCTTAAAAATTCTCAGATGTATCTTATGCTCATTTATTTAGTTTGTTTTTCCCGTCTCTTTCCGGATCTAGTTCCAGGGCAAACCCTTTTGTTGCTAGTCCCCTTAACTGTAGGCAGTAATGAGGGTTTGATTCCCTGATTGTTACTTCCAGAAGTACTTTTTTTTGCCTTTCTTATTAGTTTAGGCTAGGAATTTTCAGGTGGAGACGTATTGTGCTCATTTATTTAGTTTATTTTTTCCGGCTCTTTCTGGATCTAGTTTCAGGCCGAAGTACATTCTGTTGCTAACTGCCTTAACTGTAGGCTGTAATGAGGGTCCGATTCCCTGATGGTTACATTCTGGAAGCTGAGTTTCACCCATCAGCGACAGTACATAGTCTGGTGGATCTACTAATGAAAGTAGTTGCTAGGCCAGATCTGCCATTCTATCTTTGTAAGTTCTGCTGCTCTTTTGAGATGACTGCTTTAGAGTTTGACAAGTAATGGTTACCCTTTCCGTGTTACCCGCTCATCAATTCCTTTTATTTCATCATGGTAATACTAATTCTGGTTAAGATGGGCCTAATATTATATATGATAAATATTCTACTATTAGCAAGCAAATATGTTGACAACCATCAACATCAGGGAAACAACATGTACTATAAATAGTTCTATGTTCTTGTGCTTACAGCTTGCAAACACAATTTTAATGAATCATTCTGAGCAAAGGATTTACAACCAATTTTGTTGCTAATATTTACGAACCAGTATGAAGTGCTTTAAATTAGTTAAAAATAATTTGGTTACAGTAGAACAATTCCCAACACTAATTTGATGAGCACTTATGTAACACAAATGGGTCAACTGTTTTCATTGTGTTGTCTTATGAGTTCTGACTAGCTTGGTGCCACCAATAAATTGCATACTCATTTCTCTAGTGCACTTCATTTCTTTATATATGCAATATGTACCGAAGAACCCATATGCCTATATGTTTCTTCGCTTGGACTTGTGAAAGTTAAGCCCGTTGCACTTGTCAGTTAAATGGGATTTCGATAGATCTGCCATAGTCATGCATTACAGATGTACCGGTTACAACTTCTTAATGTTGGATCCGTTGATTCCGCAACAGATACAGTTCCTCCAAAGAAGCGCATACTGGACACCTCTCAGGACTTCTACACAATTGGCTTTGTTCCTGGGGCTAATGTCTTCTTTTCTTATGATCTGCCAGTAGGTATGTATTATCTGAAAAACTAGTATCGTTTGAGAAAATAAGCAATGTTTCCTTCTTAACTTGAAGGTTTTTCAATTTTTTTATGTGCCTTGACAAAATCATGTTTCCATGTATGTAAAGTTGTATTTCTGGTACAGTTGAACACGTGCCCACGATCACGATTACTGATTCCTTGTGAGAGGCATGAGCTTGCATTGGTCATTCAATGTTGTACTGCATTCTTGCTAATGTTAAAACAGTGTTGTTACTAGACATTCAGATATTCGTATGTTTTTCGAGGTATTCACGTGTGTTGGGCATGCAGGGTTGGAGTTAAATACTGATGGTGTAAAATCAGGACCATATCTCCGTGAAGAAATTCGAGCTTTGGATGGACTATCACTTCTCTTCGAGCATTCTCTTCAGGCTGATGTTTCTAAGAAAAATTCTGATTCGGTTTATCAATCTGATGCGCGTCGATCTGATTCTGCACCTTTTGGAAGCAATCAAGACACACAGGTGCGCATATCTTGGTGAATCGTTGGTCTTTGGTTCTTGAGTAAGATTTTTACCCAGTTGCTGTTGTGCGAGTAGATGATAGTACCTGGAAAGCGCGATTCTTGGTTTTATTGATGCCAGGATGCATTAGTACCGCTTGGGTTACAGTTTGGCTAAGATATTATAGTGATAGTTTCAGAATTAGTACCTGGAAACTTCTGAACTCTGAATAGAATGATCTCTTTGCCTGCATGACTGATTCCTAAGAGAAAAGCGTCTCGAAACAGAGATAGTTGCAGAAGCACTGGTTTTTTTTTTTTTGATTCTTGTATCTCGACCATGCTTCTATGTAGGTGTATGTGGAATTGTAAATTCTCAGTAAACACATTATGATTCGTTTCTACCATTTCTAGCTAATGATAGTGAAAATTCCATTTGGATCAATTACTCCGCTTGACTAATATTGGTACTCGTGTTGACATCCTTATATAACTGAAGTTCTTAGATAAGTCTTTATTATGGTTTTCATCTGTGGTGCATTGATACAACTATGTAAATTAGATTGTTGGAAATGCAGGATGACCGTGTCTCGTTCAGTTTCATGCATAGTAAGATTATATGGTCTCTCTTGTAAAAAAAATTGCAATCTTTTGTTCTCAGGCTGGAGAAGTGGATCTTATTAGTCGAAATGAAACAGAGCAAACAGGCTTCACTGGATGTCCACAGAAACGAGTAAAATGGTGAGATTTCTAAATTGGATTTTTTAGTAGTTTCCTTCTAGCCAGTACTCTTTTGTTTCTTTTCGCTAGCCATGACTGGATGTTAATCTTTTTTAAGAAACATAATTAAGGATGTGGGTTTGTGTTGTTAATGTGCACTTGTTGTATCCAAGTTTTCATGTGTGTGGATTGTACCTATGGATGAAGGATATTACTGTGAACATCCTACACATATATCCAATATCAAGTGAGTGATAGCTAGAAGCATCCACTATTCCTTAGTAGGTATAAGATGTTGTTTTAGCATAGCGGACTTTATGCACATATCTGAATTTATAGGCTAAACCGTGTACCTTTTAGCTCTGCCAGTAGGATGTTAACCACAATATATGTATTTGTTCTGATCTGCCAGTAGGATGTTAACCAGAATATAGTGTAATGATTTCTTAAAGAAACAGCATGCTGATGTACAAGTTTGACTAATTTTACCTGAAACCTATGAAATCGGTCATCAAAATTCCAGGTCAGATAGACTGATAGTTTTAATGTAATATCCAGCTTAGGCGGCCAACCTTTATCAAACAGCTGCGGCAACAAATGCGTGCTTCACGTGGATGTTTAAGATGTTCCATTGATATCTCTTGTCGGCAACGATGTCGTCCACGGCGCAGGGTGAGTTCTGTTCATAGCAGTTGTTTAACTATATTTGTGACAACTTTACTAACAGTGTTTCTTGCAGAAGATTAACTGGAAGTCTATTTTGAGAGACTGGCCGGATGAAGCGAATAATTGTGCTCAGCCTGCTCCTGATACACCATTTGGACTTCCGGTAAACATATTTTAAGATATTAAACATATTGTATTCGCGTATTACTGCTATGATGAATTATTGCTTTCCTACCTATTGATATTTTGAATTTCTAAATGTCAACAGGTTGCCAGGAAGAGCACGAGCTCACCTAGGAAGAACAAAATTAAGGTATAAAACTGCTACTCCTAGTTGATGCAAAGAACTTTCTAGGTTCCCTTTTCTGCTTATTTAATTTCTCCAACTTTCTCGAGTTGTTGTCTGAGCTTGAATGTTTATTGTCGAAGTGCTGAATGTTTAATCACTTAATTAATTGCAGGATTCTGGAGAGAAGCTGCAGAGCAATAGCCATGAAGGAATCAGTCCAACGAAGCGCCTGATAGTTCTGGTCCACACAGCAGATGACATAAAGAACCATGATCCAGAGACTAGCAGGATTTTGTTGTCGAACAACCTATCAGGAGTGGAGCTTAGCTCAACTGTACAAGCTCAACACCTAGGTTCAAGTCCCCAGGACGCGAATTTAGGTTCCTATTTATACTTGAGGATCAGGACTTCCTGATACTCATGCAATTTATCTTGAGGATGAGGCTTTATTTAACCAAGATAAAAATCCTGGTACTCATGCCTATGGCTGTGTGCATCCCTAGTTGGTGCTCCTAGTTGGTGCAGAGGCCGGGAAGTGAAATTCTCCCCCCAATTTTAAGGAGTGGAGCTTAGCTTAACTGATTGGGGGAGTGGATGTACAATCACAACACCCAGGTTCAAATCCCCAGGGACGCGAATTTAGGTTCCTATTTATTCTTGAGGATCAGGACTTCCTGTTACTCATGCAATTTATCTTGAGGACTAGTCTTGGTTATTAACCAAGATAAAAATCCTGGTACTCATGCCTATGGCTGTGTGCATCCCTAGTTGGTGCAGAGGCTGGGGAAGTGAAATTCTCCCCCCAATTCTCCCCTCTTCAACGGGGAACGACTGTGGCGGATGGAGCCGTTAGAGGCGATCTCGCAGGCGACGGCTGGCGGGAACGCGACTCGACAGGAGAACGAGGGCTGCCGACGTTGCCTTCGGGCGGCGGCCGGAGCACCTTTCCCTCCATCCCTTCTATCACCGGAGGGCGTTTCTGGTGCCTCACGGAGGCGGACTCCGACGAGGAGCAGCATGAGGCGAGCGAGGAGGACGGGCTCAAGGACAACATGGCTGAGGAGTGCGGCAACGACGGCACGGAGGACAAGGCCGGCGGTCTCCGATACCTATGTCGGACGCCGTCGCCTTGTGCAGGGAAGGATCTGGAAGAACGGCGACCGAGGGAGGAGAAGAGAATACACAAGCAGCTGGCTCAAAGGTATGCGGCTCTTTCCCTACAGATGATCTCGCCGGAGAAGCCGATCATCGAGCGGGAGGTACACTCAGGCCGGATGCTGGTTGGAGGATCGGAGCTAAAATTTCCAGTGTTGAGTCCGACTGTCACATGCGAGGATGATGGGTCAGGGGTTTGGGAGCTGGTGCAGCTCCGCCGTCGTCGTTCGGGCGATGCGTCGCCGGAAGGGATGAAGTGCGGAGGTCCTGGCCTGCGTGTTGTCCGTCCAAACGTCAATGTCAGCGGTCATGCGGGCCGTATTGACTTGACAAAGGCACAACGCCATGGCCATGGCCGGCGTTTCGGCCTGTTCTCACCGAACTTGGGGAAGAAGAGCGTGATCTTCGGATCAAATGCCGGTTCAAATTTTAAAAAAATCTGTGAAAGGCCTTGCGGGCTGAATTCGAGAGTGGGGTTCTGGAAACTGACGAAGAGGCCCAGGCAGGGTTGCGACCCATTGTGTTCATGTTCATGAACCTGGTACGCGTACTGGTCGAATCAATCTCAAACAAACTCACGGTGTATCGAGGTTAGGGTTGAACACTGCCTCGTCGCCGCCGCCCGACGCTGCTGTCTCTACCGACGGAAACGATGCAGTTTCCTCCGACGGCGACAATGGGGCTGCTGCTGTCGCTGTCGGCGACAACAACGATGTGGTTATTCCTGTCGGCGGCACAGATTTCTCTGTTTTCTCTGCCGGCGGTAACGGGTCTGCTGATTTCGCTGACGACAGTAACGTTTATGTTGACGGAAACGAGCTTTTCTCTGCCGACGGCAATGTTTCTGCTGCTTTCTCTGCCGGCGACAACGCTGCTGTCTCTACCGACGGAAACGAGCGGTTTCCTCCGACGGTGATAACGGGTCTGCTGCTGTCTCTGTCGGCGACAACAACGATGTGGTTATTCCTGTCGGCGGCACAGATTTCTCTGTTTTCTCTGCCGGCGGCACAAAATCTCCAGTTTACTCTGCCGGTGGCAGAGATTTTCCTGTTTTCTCTGCCGGCGGGCAGACGGGCAGCGAGAGAAGAGGAGGTTCACCGGTTTCTCAGCCCAAGGGAGCGGATTGGACTACACCGACAAAGCTGCTGTCCCCGTGTACCTCTCCGATACCATATGATGTCGGTGGTCTGTCCATGGGTCCGCAAGGGACTCCTTTGAGGCCGCAGCCTCTGTCTTGCGGGCAGGGGGCATCAAGGGACATATCTATTGTCAATGGGCTACCTGCAAGGCCATCGGAGAGTGAGGTCTTGGCGTTTGGGGGGATGATGGAGAAGGCGGTGCGTTCCAGCCAGAGATTGAGGGAGCAACACAATGCGGATCTTCCCCAACTTGAGTGCGCGATGGAGCTTTCTTCGCGCAAGGCATATGGCTCCCCATCAGGTACTCCAGCACACACCAAGCTTTCTTTACTTTCATTATCTAATTCTGAAATTAAACATAGAGCAACAAAGTTGGGTATCTCGTTAGGAATTAATGATGCACACGTAGATTCTTCTATTTCAGCCATGATGGAGGTAGAACGAGAGAGGGAGGTTATTTTTCTGAAAAATCCGTTGCCTCCAATAAATGATGAATCTGAATCTAGTTTAGCTTTACAACATGCCACTAATATTTGCGAAGATTTAGTGGATGAGGAGGCTGATGTCTCGGATGATCATGCGGATCTTAACGAGACTTTAGCGCCAATGAGAGGTAGAGGAAAGAAAATGTCACTTTCTAAACGTGCGATTAGAAGGGGTGTGAGATTTGCCATTTATTCTAAATTTTGAACAAAATTAAAATGAGCGGCATGATTTGGAATTCAGATGGGTTTGGAGACACTGCAAAACACTTGGTTGTTCATGAATTTGTTAAAGAAAATAAACTAGACTTTGTGGATATGAGACAGGGAGGTCTTCTTTCGCTACACCTTTCCTAAAGTTTTTGGCTGCGGGTTCAGATTTTGTGTGGTACTGTATACCTCCACAAGGGAGGTCGGGTGGCATGCTATTAGGATTTAATAGTGCTTCTATTACAGTACAAAATGTGATTACAGGTGATTTTTGCGTCAAATTGCACCTGAAAACAAAGTTAGATGGGTTTAGTTGGGCGTTAGTAGTGGTATATGGGGCAGCTCAGGACAACAAAAAACCAGAATTTCTTGCTGAATTAGTAAGGATTTGCGAAGGAGATACGTTACCATTGTTGGTTGGGGGGATTTCAATATTATTAGGAGACAAGAGGAGAAAAATAATGACAATTTTAATGCTAGATGGCCTACTATCTTTAATGCGATAATAGAGAGTTTCAGCCTAATGGATTTAGAATTGTCTGGAAGACAATATACTTGGACTAGTCGACGAGATACGCCAACACTTGAAAAGTTGGATCGTTTTCTAGCAAGTGTGGATTGGTAACAAAAGTATCCACTGGTCACGGTGCAAGCTCTTACCCGTGCGGGGTCGGATCATACACCGTTGCTATTAGATACCGGGGAACATGCGTTTAAGGGTAATTGTTCCAGATTTTTTTTTTTGAACTATCGTGGTTCCGACAAGAAGGATTTTATGACACAATTGCACGTGAATGGAATGCGATCTAAACGGGCAACTCACCAGTTGAGCGGTGGCAAAATAAAATCCGCCATCTACGACATTTTATTCGTGGATGGGCGAGGAATTTGAGTGGGGAGTAATGAATTAGATGTTAAAGCGGAAATGTCACATCCCAAATTTTGGAACTAAGAAAAATTTAGTTTCACAAGACCCAAATTTCAGAACCAACAAAAACTTTTTGAAATGTTTCACTAATGATTGTGTTTTCTTCCCATTGCTGTGTTTGAACATGTGTGACTTGTTGTGTAAGTTGTTTGACTAGCAAATATAAGAACTCCACCAAGATAAAAATACATTTAACTTTGGTGATCATGTTATGACAAGAAAATATTCCATGTATCTCCTCCATTCTTATTGTGGCCAACTCCATTTCAATGAAACTTGGGTTCTCCACAACCAAAACTAATACCAGTATTTGAAAAGTAAAAGTATTTCCAAAATTATGTATTTCCAAAACTATGGAGATCTATGTGCTATCTCCTATCAATGTTCTCCCCCGGATATTTTGCATGTGTATGCAACTCCCATTTTATAAACTCTGATGATCACTTCATTCTAAAAAGAAAACAAGTGGGAAATACATTACCCCACATATGTTGTCTTGCCCAAAACCCTTTTCAAAAATACCAAGGTGGAGCTGAGATAATTTTAAACGTCATCTTGTCATTATTAAGTGTGACCCTTTTTATAATATAGTATTGTTAATAATGGAAATGGTGGTGTGATAAATTCATGTGGTTGATTGGCTGGTCATGGTTGTGATATTGGTATTGCTGAGTTTGCTATTTGTGTTAATTATTTCTTGTTGATTGTGTGTTGTTTGATCTAAATAAAAACTTGGAGAAAAGAAATTGGAATGAAATCAAAATTTGGAAATCTATATAAAAGCATATGATATGTGTCTCCTACAATTCTCCAAGTAAGAAACTCAATTTGCTCAAACAAAATTCAGTGGAGTGGATTTATTAACACTCCCATTTTTATTCCTATAACTTTTCCTTCTAAAAATTTAATTTCAAAATTCTAAATTTAACATTACATTTCTTTCTTTATTAATTCAAATTGCAAATTGTGTTGTGCTACACCTGTCAAATAAATACAAGCACAACACCACAAATCCTTATAAACTTATAAGAAGCAAATTATAAAAATAGGATTCAAAAATTCAAATTTGAACTTGGGGGAGACCACTGTCGAACACCTGGAGACAGTGGCCTGTTCTTCCCCAAAATACAGGGGAATCCGAGCTCGATTTGCTCGAATTCGAGAGCAATTCACCAAATTGGTTCCTCCATTCGATCTCTCTCACCTCACTGACCTCGTGGCGCCCAAGAATTCGAAGAAATAAGGGCGAGGAAGAGGAAGAGGAAGCATGGGACAGGCGCGGCACGCGCACGTCGCCAGGTCGCCATGGCCGTGGAGGTGGCAACGCCGCGCTTGCCCAGCACCGTGCCCCCCTCTCTCCCTTGTGCCTCTGCATCCTGTCGACGCCACAGCTCGCTCGGGAGGGACCCCCTTTGCTGCTCCGCGCCACGCCGTGGCCGTTCCCGCCCGAGACAGCCGTGCCGGTGCACGCCGCGCACCGCCCAAGCACTCCGAGCTCCGTCCCAAATTCGAGCACGCCCAGCTCGCGGCCACGCAGCCCAGCTATCTCCCCTGCACCTCGATTGCCGTAGCCGCCCCTACGACGAGCCCTCGCACTCCCTACACCTCTCCCTCGCCGTGTCCACCATGGACCAGAGCTCGGGTACAAATACCCCCACTCGCACCGTGCTCTCCCCACGCTCCACCCCTCTCTCTCACTCGCTCCACTCCCTCTGTGCACCGCTAGGAGAGCGAGCACGCTGTAGCAGCGAAGCTCCGCCGTGGCAGCACGGCCACGACCTGCCGCACCCGAGGTAGACGACGACCACGGGCGCCACCCTGCTGCCCCCTTTTTCTCTCCTCTCTGCCCTCCAACTTGTTGCCCGAGTTCACCACACTCACCCGTCCCTTTTTCCCTTTGGATTGTGCTCAGGCGCGTCGCCTGGAGCTCGCCGAAGTAGCCGCCCGTGCCGTGGAAGAACCGGAGATCGCCGCCGTCGATTGGAGCCGCCCCAGCACGCGCCGCTCCTCCAGCAAGCTTCCCCACATCGCCGCCGTCGATCTGCGCCATCTCCGCGACCTCCCGAGCCCCTAGGTGAGCAACCCGTCCACCTCGCCGTCGCCGGAGCTTCGGCTCCGCTCAATTTAGGTCGCCGCCGTCCGCTATCGACGTGGACTCGCGTGAGCCATTTGATCTTATATCAACGGTAGCATACCCCTTCGTTTAGTTGTACCGTTGACAGGTGGACCCCACTGTCAGCGTTTTAAACATTATCCACGCGCGCGTACCGTTTCGTTGAGACACTGATGAGTGGACCCCACTCGTCAGGTTCTTCAACATTATCCACAAACCCGAATTTCTCAGTTTAAATTTGGACTATTGAAACTCAGTACTGTATTCAACTTGTAAATTCAAAATCTCAAGAATTATAGATCCAAATAAATCAAACTCAATTGTTTTGGATAGCTTATGAAATTATCTAGCAAACCCAATTGGTCTCACTTCATTTAGTTAAATGATTAAAATGCATTATTGAAAATGCCACAAAAGGTTTAAATTCTAAACTTGTTTGTTTCTGATACTCTGTTAGTCCAAATAATTCCAAACCAATTTCATTAGCTTAGTACTGCCATGTATTAGCTTCCCTAATTTTGGTAGAATTAATTGAGCATTATTGGTTGTTGACCTTAAGATAAACCTTTCTGGACTAAAACAAATAAATATGTTTAATGGTTAACCCAAATGAGTTAGGACCAATTTTGTTAGCTCATAAATGGCCATGGTTACATGCCCCTAAAAGGATTTAATTTTATGAGCTACTGGATTAAAACCTTTGTGTAGGGTGTTTGATAACTCCTATTAGTCCAAATCCAATTGTGTTGTCTTCTACACATCAGTAGCTACCCATAGAATTTTAGTTTGTATTTTTTAGAACAAACAGAACTCAAGTTGTGCAATTAAACATGTTTCACAAGTTTCTGCCATATATAATGCATAAGAAATTAATGATTAAATCAATTAAATTGAAACCAAATTGTATTGTTTGATTGTATGCAGTAGCTATTATGAGCAAATAGGATTGTAATGTTGTGATGTTGCTTGACTAGTTTAGTGATTGTTTGTATTGCTTGTTTGTCGATTAGACGAGAACGTTGCCGGAGCTATCGAGGAGGAATTCGTTGAGCCAGAAGAACAAGACCAGGGTCACTTAGCCGAGCAAGGCAAGCTACTCTCTGAGCTTGCACCTAAATATATATGCATCTAGTTTGATCAAATGATTTACTTTTAAGGCAAAGATTTACAAAACCTTTTCAAAAGTATATAGATATTATTTTGCCACCCTATGTAGTAGTTATATAAAACTTTAGGATGGGAAAACAATCTTGTTTATTCAAAACTCTTTTGGAAATACTTGTGTGGAATTGAAATGCCGAGATGTCGGTGTTGAAGTGGAGAAACAGAAAGTGGTGTTGTTTATGAAAAATGCACAATTGTCCTAGTACTATTACGACCAATCTTACTCTGTGCGACCACCTTTACCCCCATATGGGAATGGGGCTTAGTCATATAATTTGCTCTTATTAGTATGGGATACCTCATCGACGGAGATGACTCCGTTATGCATGAGGGGATGGTTGGTGAACTCCCCTGACCTGGGTACTCGCTTAAACTCTATGGAAAGATAAGGAGGAGGATTGAAGACTTCATCAATGTGGTCACCGGGAAAAACATATGAGTCCTCACACTTAGGGTTTCCGACGGGGAACCGGACTGAGTGTCGATGGGAATTATCATATGGGTAGGATCCTATACTAGCATGAGCAAAGGAGAGGCTATGGTCGGTGGCTCAACTTCGCATACACCTTGTATGGCGGGACGTGGTTGACACGATGAGCTACCGGATGGATGTGGGCTAAAAGCGTGCTACCTCTGTAGAGGGTTAAAACTATTCGAATAGCCGAGTCCTCGGATATGGACAATTGGAAGGCTGTCCTAAGACCATGTGCAAGTTTATAAAAGAGTTGAGTTTTAAAAAGGAAAGTGAAATGGGGAATGTGGTACCTATACCAACTGATCGGTATGAGGTTGTTATTGGACAAATGGAAAATGGTGGACTATGGTCGGAAAGGAGGAGTTTTGGAGAAAAGTATGAAATGGTGGTTTTTATCCAAAATGGTTATAAAACTCTTCTTATCTTTTTCAATAAAGATATAGAGATGTTTTAACAAAATAAAAGTTTAAAATTAAAATAAAACTAGTGCATACTCATGCTGGGGTAGTTTGCGAGTACATTCAAATGTACTCATATTGGTTTCGACCCTGCCTATTGTCCTAGCTAGACTATGAGGAACACTGCGCCGAGGAGGAGTATGGCGACTTCTCTGCGAACTAAGGATCTCCATCAGTCAACTGCCTGTCGGGTAGTCGTGTTAGGAGTTGTGGACTACTACTACGCCTTAGCTTCCGCTGTTTTATGTTGATTTGGCCCATGAAGGCACCTATGTAAGAACTTGGTCTGTATGACCATTTATGTAAGACTTTATTCGGTACTGTAGTGGATGTAAACTTTGGTATTCAGTTCGGATTATGTGCAACGACAGACTGATCACGGGATCGTTGTGGTAAGCATAATCGGGTATTTCGGACGGCTAGTCCGGGGTCCCCACAGAGCTGGTATCAGAGTCATCCTGACTGTACGAGACCTTAGTTAGCATGGTCGTTAGACAAAGGTCACCAAAAAGGTTAATTTCTAAAAGAAAGGAGTGAAGTATTTTCGAAAACTGCTTGTCTCCAATCCTCTCACTTATGCAAATTTTACTCTCATTAAATATTACAGTTTCACTTGTATCCTTAAAATTTTGCACACTCTTCATCGCATTAAGCTTAAAATTCGATTTCCTTGTTGCCTCACTATGTTAAAATTTTTGGCACACTTGTCGCGTCACTAACTTAAATTTCTACTTAAAATTTGTAGATGGCACTCAACTTCACCAAGTTTAAACAAGTCAGGAAGGACGGTGAACTTATGTTCGAGAGTGACTTGTATGAATTGAGCGGCATCTTGGGGCGCCCAGCTCCAGAGTTCGAGGGAGCCCAGCTTAACGCTCACGTCCACGGAAACCTCAGTTGGTTCATCAAGTCCTCTGTTCGAGGCAACATCGAGTCTCCCCATTCCCAGACCATGACCTTCACCTCCATCGATGACAACTGGGATGACGGACTAGGCCACGCCATGGAAAAGTTGTTGGCCCGACTCTGTGAGTCTCACAAGGATGAGTTAGCAAACTCCCGTTTCCAGTTTTACGGGAGGCGTGACTCACTAGGAAATCCCCTTCCGACTCGCCAGCATTGCGACTTCGGACAACACTTGGAGGCAATGGAGCTCTTGCTCCACCGGAATGAGAACCAGCTTTGCCAAACCCGCATGGATTGCGATCTCAGGGACATACAGATCGCCGACATCAAGGGGGAGCTATTCGATGCTCAGGAGGAGCTACAAAATGTTCAGAATCAGCTACTCGCAACTCAGAATAAGTTAAAGAAATCCAAGGACTCCCATAGCCGTTTAGCTAGGTTGAATAAAAAGTTTCTGCGCTCAAATGACGAACTCAGAAAGCAAGTGGGAGATCTTCAAGGGAAAATGGTGCAGAAGGAATTCCAGGTTAAGGATCTCGAAGAAAAGCTGGAACGTCTCCGCCACGAAGTTGAAGAACTCATGGCCAGTGGCGATTCCCTGATGGAAGGAATAGACATGGGGCCCAATGTTCCACCTCAGTAGGAGAGCAACTCGAGTACTATCGCAGGATTAGGTTGACCCCTATCGCTAGTCGAATCGAAATAGTGGTTCTTTTGGAAACCATGTATTAAGAGCCGTAGATGTAAGGCAATGTTGTAATCCTGATGTTGTGAACTCCTTGATGAAATGTTGTCAAAAATAAGTATGCTTTCCTTGTTTGATGTGTGTAAAATACTTTCTTTATGAAGTGGCTTGCTCTAATTAATACATGAGGAAAAGAAAGAAAACAAAATAAAAGCTAAAGCAAGCAAAATAATGCGACAAATGTCAAACATAATTCTCCAAGCAAGAAATTATGAGTATTCTAAAACAAAATTCAATAGAGGGAATGTGATCACCCTTACTTTTATTCCTACAACTTTCCCTCTCCCTATATCAATTTCAAAGTTCCAAACCTAAGTTTAAAACATTTCTTTACCATTTCAAATTTGGCAGATTGTGCTATGGTACACTTGTACAATAAATATCAATACGGCGCCACAAAATTCTAGTGGACATATCAGAAGCAAATTATGAAAAGAATTCGAAGTATTTTGAATTAAAAGTTGGTAGGAACATTTCGTCGAACACCTTGAGGACAGAACCAAATTCATTCCCAATTCGTTGATCAATTCGATCAATCCGTCGATCCCGAGCGAGAATCATCGATTCCCTGCACCTCTCTACTCTCTCTGACCACAAGAGGGAGGATCTACGACAAAAAGATATTGAAGAGAAATTCTTAGGTTGGCAAAGAAGCAATATACCCGGCTATCATTGCCTATTTGGAGACCCTTATATCAGGAGCTATTACTATTAATTTCTCTAGAAATAATGTGATATTCCAATGTTCATGTTGTATAGGAGTGGTTTGGTAACAAGCCTCATGAACTTGTTAACAAATCACTTTTGTATACTCAAACAATTGGGTCATGTACAAATAAATGGAACGTCAGATAATCTAGTACATCTCAGCCTCTGGAATATGAAAAAGTGATTTGATGACAAGACTGGCTATCTTGTTAGCAAATTCTTCTAGTAGGACTAAGGCAACTCGATGTCATGAAGGACACATACATTCTTGTACAATTTAAGAAATGTTCAAGTTCTAAACAAGAAAGTCGTGTTCCAGTTCATCAGAGGAGACAAATTCGATACATCCGCAGAACGCAGTACAGAAGGGAAACTTCAAAATCCAAGGATACATGATCTACCCCAACATAGATCACTGCAACTGCTTAGTACGGATACAAAGATAACACATAAATCACTACTCCCTCACACTTTCTTCGGTGATACTAGAAGGTGAGCCTAGTTCACCTGAAGCAGAGTCGCGGGCCGCGCGACGACGACGAACGACTCGAGCAACCGGTTTACCCTCAGCTAGAAGAGCCGCCGCCTCCACCACCGGTGGCACAACCTGTCCCTCCATCACCGCCTCTGCACCAGCACCAGACCACCAGTTGTACAAGACCACGATAAGGAAGACCACTGCGACGAACAGCAGGGTCTTCACCATCGAAACCTAGACAACGAAGAGCACGAAGATGATAATGCCCTCGATGAAGCCCGCGTCCTCCATCATATCGACATAGGCTCTGAAGAAATCACTAATGAAGCCCATGGTTGAGAGGCGATAGGAGAAAAGTTTCGGGAGTTTTCAATTTATAGCCGGGGCTCGGATACCACTCCTCGGCACCGCATTGCGCAGGAAAAAGAGAGGAATCGTGAGCAGTGCTCGCCGAATGGCGCGAAATCATCAATACGTCGTTCCTCAAAGCCGTGATGGCCGCTGTATCGATGAACTGCACGCGCAGCAGTACCGCAGAGGAGTGCTCCGCGCACTGACCACCGAGCATGTATGGAGCAAGAACGAGCAAGGAAGAAGAAGACAGGAGGAAGGAGAGACGGCCAGGTGGGCCTCGGTCCCAGATATCAGTGACTAAGCAGATAACCTCCATATCATCCTATCCTTTATTCTCGACCGCGTCCCTCGCCTTTCCAGGGGCCCATCGCGAAAAACCTTTACAAAAAGGATTTTTTTTCGGACAGACCAATTCCACTGTGACCATGAGCCAATTATTGGT
This sequence comes from Poa pratensis, assembly GCA_947311845.1. NCBI lineage: Eukaryota > Viridiplantae > Streptophyta > Magnoliopsida > Poales > Poaceae > Poa > Poa pratensis. The sequence continues at coordinate 68,465,416 of CAMZMU010000052.1, read as the reverse complement.
GACACCATTAATTTCTTTTAAAAGAAACCCTGTTATTTACTTTTACACCGGTGTATGCATGAAGGTAGATAAATCCTTTTTCTAGAATAAAACCGAGAACTTTTGTTCTCCCAAAATTTGAGACCATCATCTGCCTAAGATAAATCCTTGATTGTGGGTCGATAGTTTGGCTGTAGACTCAATAATTACGCTAGTAGATCCGAGCATACAAGAATTGCTAACGTATGAAGACTCAAGCTCAGAGGACGAAGGGAGTTAGCAGGGGTGTTCCTCCTTTGCTTAACTAAAGACGGAAGCACCTGCTGTTGCCAACATTAATCGTCAGGTCAACCCCATCATCAATCATCTGAGACTCAGCACAAATTTATCAACAAAGAAAGCCTCGCAACATCAATTCGTCAAAATCTCACATGGCAACCTTACTAAAGAAGCAACAACCTCGGAAGTATATCAGCCTAAAACCCATGCCCCCGTACTCCCCGTACCCCGGGCAAATCTCAAGGACAAGATTTAATTTTGAAGGGGGAAGGATCTGTCACATCCCAAATTTTGGAACTAAGAAAAATTTAGTTTCACAAGACCCAAATTTCAGAACGAACAAAAACTTTTTGAAATGTTTCACTAATGATTGTGTTTTCTTCCCATTGCTGTGTTTGAACATGTGTGACTTGTTGTGTAAGTTGTTTGACTAGCGAATATAAGAACTCCACCAAGATAAAAATACATTTAACTTTGGTGATCATGTTATGACAAGAAAATATTCCATGTATCTCCTCCATTCTTATTGTGGCCAACTCCATTTCAATGAAACTTGGGTTCTCCACAACCAAAACTAATACCAGTATGTGAAAAGTAAAAGTATTTTCCAAAATTATGTGTTTCCAAAACTATGGAGATCTATGTGCTATCTCCTATCAATCTTCTCCCCCGGATATTTTGCACGTGTATGCCACTCCCATTTTATAAACTCTGATGATCACTTCATTCTAAAAAGAAAACAAGTGGGGAATACATTACCCCACATATGTTGTCTTGCCCAAAACCCTTTTCAAAAATACCAAGGTGGAGCTGAGATAATTTTAAACGTCATCTTGTCATAATTAAGTGTGACCCTTTTTATAATATAGTATTGTTAATAATGGAAATGGTGGTGTGATAAATTCATGTGGTTGATTGGCTGGTCATGGTTGTGATATTGGTATTGCTGAGTTTGCTACTTGTGTTAATTATTTCTTGTTGATTGTGTGTTGTTTGATCTAAATAAAAACTTGGAGAAAAGAAATTGGAATGAAACCAAAATTTGGAAATCTATATAAAAGCATATGATATGTGTCACCTACAATTCTCCAAGTAAGAAACTCAATTTGCTCAAACAAAATTCAGTGGAGTGGATTTATTAACACTCCCATTTTTATTCCTATAACTTTTCCCTCTAAAAATTTAATTTCAAAATTCTAAATTTAACTTTACATTTCTTTCTTTATTAATTCAAATTGCAAATTGTGTTGTGCTAAACCTGTCAAATAAATACAAGCACAACACCACAAATCCTTATAAACTTATAAGAAGCAAATTATAAAAATAGGATTCAAAAATTCAAATTTGAACTTGGGGGAGACCACTGTCGAACACCTAGAGACAGTGGCCTGTTCTTCCCCAAAATACGGGGGAATCCGAGCTCGATTTGCTCGAATTCGAGAGCAATTCACCAAATTGGTTCCTCCATTCGATCTCTCTCACCTCACTGACCTCGTGGCGCCCAAGAATTCGAAGAAATAAGGGCGAGGAAGAGGAAGAGGAAGCATGGGACAGGCGCGACACGCGCACGTCGCTAGGTCGCCATGGCCGTGGAGGTGGCAACGCCGTGCTTGCCCAGCACCGTGCCCCTCTCTCTCTTCCTTGCGCCTCTGCATCCTGTCGACGCCACAGCTCGCTCGGGAGGGACCCCCTTTGCTGTTCTGCGCCACGTCGTGGCCGTTCCCGCCCGAGACGGCCGTGCCGGTGCACGCCGCGCACCGCCCAAGCACTCCGAGCTCCGTCCCAAATTCGAGCACGCCCAACTCGCGGCCACGCAGCCCAGCTATCTCCCCTGTACCTCGATTGCCGTAGCCGCCCCTCCGACGAGCCCTCGCACTCCCTGCACCTCTCCCTCGCCGTGTCCACCATGGACCAGAGCTCGGGTACAAATACCCCCACCCGCACCGTGCTCTCCCCACGCTCCACCCCTCTCTCTCTCTCACTCGCTCCACTCCCTCTGTGCACCGCTAGGAGAGCGGGCAAGCTGTAGCAGCGAAGCTCTGCCGTGGCAGCACGGCCACGACCTGCCGCACCCGAGGTAGACGACGACCACGGGCGCCACCCTGCTGCCCCCTTTTTCTCTCCTCTCTGCCCTCCAACTTGTTGCCCGAGTTCACCACACTCACCCGTCCCTTTTTCCCTTTGGATTGTGCTCAGGCGCGTCGCCTGGAGCTCGCCGAAGTAGCCGCCCGTGCCGTGGAAGGACCGGAGATCGCCGCCGTCAATTGGAGCCGCCCCAGCACGCGCCGCTCCTCCAGCATGCTTCCCCACGTCGCCGCCGTCGATCCGCGCCATCTCCGCGACCTCCCGAGCCCCCTAGGTGAGCAACCCGTCCACCTCGCTGTCGCCGGAGCTTCGGCTCCGCTCGATTTAGGTCGCCGCCGTCCGCTGTCGACGTGGACTCGCGTGAGCCGTTTGATCTTATATCAACGGTAGCATACCCCTTCGTTTAGTTGTACCGCTGATAGGTGGACCCCACTGTCAGCGTTTTAAACATTATCCACGCGCGCGTACCGTTTCATTGAGACACTGACGAGTGGACCCCACTCGTCAGGTTCTTCAACATTATCCACAAACCCGAATTTCTCAGTTTAAATTTGGACTATTGAAACTCAGTACTGTATTCAACTTGTAAATTCAAAATCTCAAGAATTATAGATCCAAATAAATCAAACTCAATTGTTCTGGATAGCTTATGAAATTATCTAACAAACCCAATTGGTCTCACTTCATTTAGTTAAATGATTAAAATGCATTATTGAAAATGCCACAGAAGGTTTAAATTCTAAACGTGTTTGTTTCTGATACTCTGTTAGTCCAAATAATTCCAAACCAATTTTATTAGCTTAGTACTGCCATGTATTAGCTTCCCTAATTTTGGTAGAATTAATTGAGCATTATTGGTTGTTGACCTTAAGATAAACCTTTCTGGACTAAAACAAATAAATATGTTTAATGGTTAACCCAAATGAGTTAGGACCAATTTTGTTAGCTCATAAATGGCCATGGTTACATGCCCCTAAAAGGATTTAATTTTATGAGCCACATAACTTATTTGGTAGCCAAAACTTTATTATTAAGCTACTGGATTAAAACCATTTTGTAGGGTGTTTGATAACTCCTATTAGTCCAAATCCAATTGTGTTGTCTTCTACACATCAGTAGCTACCCATAGAATTTTAATTTGTATTTTTAGGACAAACAGAACTCAAGTTGTGCAATTAAACATGTTTCACAAGTTTCTGCCATATATAATGCATAAGTAATTAATGATTAAATCAATTAAATTGAAACCAAATTGTATTGTTTGATTGTATGTAGTAGCTATTATGAGCAAATAGGATTGTAATGTTGTGATGTTTCTTGAGTAGTTTAGTGATTGTTTGTATTGCTTGTTTGTCGATTAGACGAAAACGTTGCCGGAGCTATCGAGGAGGAATTCGTTGAACCAGAAGAACAAGACCAGGGTCACTTAGCCGAGCAAGGCAAGCTACTCTCTGAGCTTGCACCTAAATATATATGCATCTAGTTTGATCAAATGATTTACTTTTCAGGCAAAGATTTACAAAACCTTTTCAAAAGTATATAGATATTATTTTGCCACCCTATGTAGTAGTTATATAAAACTTTAGGATGGGAAAACAATCTTGTTTATTCAAAACTCTTTTGGAAATACTTGTGTGGAATTGAAATGCCGAGATGTCGGTGTTGAAGTGGAGAAACAGAAAGTGGTGTTGTTTATGAAAAATGCACAAGTGTCCTAGTACTATGACGACCAATCTTACTCTGTGCGACCACCTTTACCCCCATATGGGAACGGGGCTTAGTCATATAATTTGCTCTTATTACTATGGGATACCTCATCGACGGAGATGACTCCGTTATGCATGAGGGGATGGTTGGTGAACTCCCCTGACCTGGGTCCTCGCTCAAACTCTATGGAAAGATAAGGAGGAGGATTGAAGACTTCATCAATGTGGTCACCGGGAAAAACATATGAGTCCTCACACTTAGGGTTTCCGACGGGGAACCGGACTGAGTGTCGATGGGAATTATCATATGGGTAGGATCCTATACTAGCATGAGCAAAGGAGAGGCTATGGTCGGTGGCTCAACTTCGCATACACCTTGTATGGCGGGACGTGGCTGACACGATGAGCTACCGGATGGATGTGGGCTAAAAGCGTGCTACCTCTGCAGAGGGTTAAAACTATTCGAATAGCCGAGTCCTCGGATATGGACAATTGGAAAGTTGTCCTAAGACCATGTGCAAGTTTATAAAAGAGTTGAGTTTTAAAAAGGAAAGTGAAATGGGGAATGTGGTACCTATACCAACTGATCGGTATGAGGTTGTTATTGGACAAATGGAAAATGGTGGACTATGGCCGGAAAGGAGGAGTTTTGGAGAAAAGTATGAAATGGTGGTTTTTTTCCAAAATGGTTATAAAACTCTTCTTACCTTTTTCAATAAAGATATAGAGATGTTTTAACAAAATAGAAGTTTAAAATTAAAATAAAACTAGTGCATACTCATGCTGGGGTAGTTTGCGAGTACATTCAAATGTACTCATATTAGTTTCGACCCTGGCTATTGTCCTAGCCAGACTACGAGGAACACTGCGCCGAGGAGGAGTATGGCGACTTCTCTGCGAACTAAGGATCTCCATCAGTCAGCTGCCTGTCGGGTAGTCGTGTTAGGAGTTGTGGACTACTACTACGCCTTAGCTTCCGCTGTTTTATGTTGATTTGGCCCATGAAGGCACCTATGTAAGAACTTGGTCTGTATGACCATTTATGTAAGACTTTATTCGGTACTGTAGTGGATGTAAATTTGGTATTCAGTTCGGATTATGTGCAATGACAGACTTATCACGGGATCGTTGTGGTAAGCATAATCGGGTATTTCGGATGGCTAGTCCGGGGTCCCCACAGGAAACAACCCCTCTAACGGTAGCCGAGCGGGCAGCCAAGAGAGAGGCGGATGATAAGCTGGCCCAATTGCGTCGTGATGAGGAATCGAAGTGGGTACAGCGAGCTAAAGTTAGACACATTCATGAAGGGGGGAGTAATACAAGATATTTCCACATTATTGCGAATGGTAAACATCGAAAAAAGAGAATATTACAATTAGAACAAGAGGATGGCACGATAGTTGGGCAGGAAAATCTTAAAACATATATTTAGGAGTACTATAAGAAATTATTTGGCGCGCCGGCTACAAATAACTTCTCTTTGGACGAGAGTGTGATCAATGATTTGCCACAAATATCTGACGAAGAAAACCAGATTTTGACTCAGGACTTCTCTGCGAAAGAAGTGTTTGAGGCAATCTAACAAATGGAACATAATAAAGCTCCAGGACCAGATGGATTCCCTGCTGAATTCTATAAGAAATTATGGGAAATTTTAAAAGCTGATTTAATGGCTATGTTTGCGCAATTGCGTGCGGGAAACTTGTCATTATTTAAGCTAAACTTTGGTATTATCACGTTGCTACCAAAAAAAAGAAGATGCAAGTAAAATTCAACAATACCGTCCTATTTGCCTCTTGAATGTGAGCTTCAAGATTTTCACAAAAGTAGAAACAAATCGTGTCACCTCTATTGCGAGTTGAGTTGTACGTGTGGGGACCCCGGACTAGCTGTCCGAAATACCCGATTATGCTTAACACAACGATCCCGTGATCAGTCTGTCGTTGCACATAATCCGAATTGGATACCAAAGTTTACATCCATTACAGTACCGAATAAAAGTCTTACATAAATGGTCATTTAGACCAAGTTCTTACATAGGTGCCTTCATGGGCCAAACCAAATATATCAGCGGAAGCTACGGCGTAATCGACATCATATTCTAACGATGACGACCCGACAGGCAGCTGACTTGTGGAGATCCTTAGTTCGCATAGAAGTCGCCATACTCCTGCTCGGCGTAATGCTCCTCCTCGTAGTCTGGCTAGGACAATAGCCAGGGACGAAACCAATATGAGTACATTTGAATGTACTCGCAAACTACCCCAACATGAGTATGCACTAGTTCTATTTTAACTTACAACTTTTGTTTGTTTAAAACATCTCTATATCTTTATTGAAAAAGGTAAGAAGAGTTTTATAATCACTTTTTAAAGAAACCACCATTTTATCTGCTTCTCCAAAACCCTTCCTTTTTCCTGACCATGGCCCACCATAATCCATTTATTCCAACAACTCATACCACTCCATTTGGTATAGTTGTTCCACAACATCACCATTTCAATTTCTTTTTGTTTGAAAAGCTTTTCCAAAACTTGCACAAGGTCTTAGGACAGTCTCCCAATTGTCCATATCCGAGGACTCGGCTATTCGAATAGTTTTAAACACTCTGCAGAGGTAGCACGCTTTTAGCCCACATCCATCCGGCAACTCATAGTGTCTGCCACGTCTCGCCATACCAGGTGTATGCGAAGTAAGCCGCCGGCCATAGCCTCTTATTTGCTCATGCTAGTATAGGATCCTTCCCTTATGACACTTTCCATCGACACCCAGTCCGGTTTCCCGTCAGAAACCCTAAGTGTGAGGACTCATAGTTTTGTCCGGCGGTTTATGGTAGAACCTTCTATCCTCCGCACCAACTTGTGTGAGGACCCGGGTCAGGGGGTAGATCCTCGGACCATCCCCTCATGCATAACGGAGTCATCTCCGTCGATGAGGTATCCCATACTAATAAGAGCAAACTACATGACTAAGCCTTTTCCCATATGTGGTAAATGTGGTCGCACAGGGTAAGATTGGTCGCCATGGTACTAGGACACTGTGCATTTTTCATAAACATCACCATTTTTCACTTTTCCAATCCAACACCGACATCTCGGTATTTCATAAACTCATAAGAAATTTCAAAAGGAGTTTTGAATAAACAACATTGTTTTCCCATCCTAAAGTTTTATATAAACTACTACATAGGGTGGCAAAATAATATCCATATACTTTTAAAATGGGTTTTATAAATCTTGCTTTGAGAGTAAACATGTTATGAAAGTAGATGCATATGTTGGTAGTGCAAGCTCAGAGAATAGCTTGCCTTGCTTGGCAAAGTGGCTCTTGTTCTTCAAATGCAGCAAACTCTCCTTCCTCGATATATCCGACAACGTTCTCGTCTAATTAACAAACAAACAATGCCAACAATCACTAAGCTATACAAGCAATCAACTCAACATAACCCTCATCAATATCACAATTAGCTACTGCACACATCAAACCACACGATTTGATTTTCAAACAAAATTGAATTAAACACTTTTTAATTACTTCTAAATTATGGCAGAACTAGTTATTCATGTTTAATTCCACAACTTGAGTTCTGTTGGTCACAAAAATACAAACTAAAATTTTATGGAAAGCTACTGATGTAAAGAAGACAACCCAATTTGAATTGGATCATTTGGAGTTACCAAACTCCCTACACATTGGATTGAATCCAGTAGCTCAATAATCAAGTTTTAGCTACCAATTAAATTCTGTTGCTCCAAAAATTAAACCCTTTTAGGGGTAACTAAACATGGCTATATGTGAGCTAACAAAATTGGTTCTAAGTAAATTGGATCAACCAATAATTATCTAAAAAGATTTTGGTCCAGAAGGGTGTTCAAACTTCTATCTTAAACCAAACAATATCTACTGCACAAATAATTCCACCAAAATTTGGGAAGCTTATACATGGCAGTGCTAAGCTAACAAAATTAGTTTGGAATTATTTGGACTCACCGAGCATCAGAAACAAACAAGTTTAGATTTTAAACCTTCTGTACTATTTCTAATAATACTTTTTAAATATTTAATCAAATGAGTTGAATCCAATTGGGTTGGTTAAACAATTTCATAAGCTTTCCAGAACATTTGAGTTTGATTTATTTGGATTCCTAAATCTCTAGATATTGAATTTCAAAGTCAGGACCAGTACTGACTTCTCAGAGAGGAATTTAAATTCGAAACTAAATCTCTCTGGATAATGTTGAAAAGGCTGACAGTTGGGACCCAGTGGCAGTGTCACAGGGCGCGCGAGGGAAAACATTAAAACGCTGACGTGTGGGGTCCATACGTCAGTATCTCTCTTTCTGCCTAATAAACGAAGCGGTACGCAACCGTTGGATCGAGATCCAACGGTCCACGTGCGACGCGACGACGGCGACCAAGATTTGGCGGCGCTGCCGCGCCGGCGGCGAGGTGGTGGATGATTACCTCACCTAGGGGGCACGGGAAGGCACGGCGATGACGCGAATCGACGGCGGTCGTGAGGTGGAAGCTCCTGGCTGAGTCCTACTTCCTGGGACGGCGGCTAGCTCCGGCGGCGGGTCGACGGACTTCCCACGGCCACGGCAGCTACTCCGGCGAGCTCCCTACGGCGTTCCTGTGCACGATCCAGAGGGAAAAAGGGGCGGGTGAGGGTGGTGAAGCTGTGGCACCATGCTACGAGGCAAAGAGGGGAGAATAGGGTAGAGCAGCGCGGCGGCCGTGTCCGACCTTGACGGCGGCCGTGGCGCAGCAATGTCTGCCCTCCGGGCAGAGCACGGTGAAATTGGAGCGAGGGAAAGGGGGACGGGGTGGTGTGGAGTGAGCAGAGGGGGTCGGGGGTGGTTATATAGCGGCGGATGCCGGCGTTCATGGGCGAGGTGCACGGGAGTGTCCACGGCGCACCGGCGGATCTTTTCGCCCGAGGTTGACGAGGCACGGCGACGGGCAGGGTAACGCGGTGACGAGCGTGGTTCTAGTGTCTTCTAGAAGGCCTGGGCGGAGCGGCACGCGTCGAGGTGCAGAGGGTGGGACGAATTTCATCGGCGCCGTCCAAGCGCTGCCGCGGCGGCAAAGGGGGACAGGGCGGCGATTACGGCAACGGGGTGCTCGAGTTCGTGCAGAGGGCGCAGAGGCGACGACCGTGGATGGCTGCGAGCAAGGGGGGGCCTGGGGGACCCGGGGAAACGGCGACGCGCGCGGTGTACGGCGACGACACGGCGACGGAGAGGTAGCCGAAGACATTTTTGCAAAAACCTCCCTGGCTCCTTTGCTCTGCTCCTTTTTCCTTCTTCTTTCTTCTAATTACGTTTTAGCCCTTCTGTTAAATGCAGCAGCATTTCTTGATTTAATTTGGGGCACTTAATCAATTTATAAAAATTTGCCAAAATTTGTGGGGCCTTCCCATAATGTGCAGAAGCTCCACAAAAATTGGCATAAAATAATAAAATGTTTTGAAACATTTTCTTTTATATTGCTTTAATTAAGGCATTTTAATTTATTTCAATTTGTTTTGATTTTAGAATTTTAAAACTAGTTCAAAATAATATTTTGAGAGGGGAAAGTGGTAGAAACAAAATGGGGAGTGTTTATAAACCCACTCCACTGAATTTTGTTTGAAACCATTTGAAATTCTCACATGGAGAATTTGTGGGACACAATTGTCACTTTTATTTTTCTTGCTTTATTTTGCTATTTCACTTCTTTTCTTTTCTTCTTGTTTTTATTGAGAGCAAACAACATACCACTAGCAAGAATTAAACCACACAAGCAACAACAAGAGATCAACACAGAATAATTAACAAAAGTTTTTTGTTGGCTCTCATTTTTGGAATATAATATTGATTAATATTTTTGGGATGTTACAGTATGCCACACCCAAACTGCGTTTATACCTGGTAGAAATATTCTAGCAGGGTGGTAGTCTTACATGAGACGATACATGAACTACATAAAAAGAAGATGGATGGGGTCCTCTTCAAAATTGACTTTGAGAAAGTGTATGACAAAGTGAAATTGTCCTTTTTACAGCAAACGTTACGTATGAAGGGGTTTACGCGGCAATGGTGTGATTGGGTAGCTTGGTTTGTACAAGGTGGCAGTGTAGGGATCCGAGTTAACGACGATATTGGTCATTATTTTCAGACACTCAAAGTGTTAAGACAAGGAGATCCGCTATCTCCACTATTATTTAACCTAGTTGTTGATATGTTGGCTATCCTAATTTCTCGTGGGAAGGAGGATGGCCAAGTGGGGGGTTTAGTTCCTCACCTTGTCGAAGGGGGGGGGGGGGGTCTCCATCCTTCAATATGCGGATGACACTATATTATTTCTCGAACACGACATTGCGAAGGCCCTGAATATGAAATTAATATTAGCACTTTTCGAACAACTCTCGGGGCTGAAAATAAACTTTCACAAGAGTGAATTGTATTGTTTTGGGAAAGCTAAAGAAGATCAGGAGGAGTATCGTCGTATTTTCGGTTGTGAGATCGGTTCATTACCGTTTAGCTATTTGGGTATACCAATGCATTATAGAAAATTGTTGAACAATGAATGGAAAACAGTGGAGGATCGGTTTGAGAAGAAATTGGCGGCATGGGTGGCGAGAATGTTGTCATACGGTGACCGTCTTGTGCTTATAAATTCAGTTTTAACAAGCCTACCAATGTTCTTACTATCGTTTTTCGAAATCCCAAAGGGGGTTAGAAAACGATTAGATTTTTATCGTTCTCGGTTTTTTTGGCAAAGCAATCAACTCAAACGGAAGTATAGACTAACTAAATGAAACTTGGTTTGTAGACCAAAGGATCAAGGTGGATTGGGAATTTCGGTTTTAGAAGCGCAAAATAAATGTCTCCTTAGTAAATGGTTGCATAAAATTTTGAATGAAGAGGGTGTATGGAAAGAATTATTAGTTAACAAGTACTTAGGAGATAAAACGTTATCTCAAGTACAAGTGAAACCTACGGATTCACCTTTTTGGAAAGGCATTATGAAGGTAAAAGATGATTGCTTTAAGCGGAGCAGCTTTTCAGTAGGTAATGGGGAGCAGATTCAGTTTTGGGAAGATAGCTGGTTAGGACATGTTGCTCTTCAAACTAAATATCCATCCTTATATGACATTGCTTCCAATAAACACAGCACAGTAGCTAATGTTCTTGGGACAGTACCTATTAATCTCCCATTTCGCCGGGTATTGGTAGGAAATAATAGAACACATTGGCTTAACCTAGTTGAGAGGCTTATGCGAGTTAACCTTATAGATGAGGAAGATAAATTTAAATAGATGCTTACTTCCAATGGAACCTTTACGGTTAAGTCATATTATGAGGACTTATTAAATGGACATACTAGATACCTACGTAACTATCTATGGAAGTTAAAAATCCCGCTAAAAATAAAAATCTTCCTATGGTTTCTTAACAGAAAAGAAATTTTGAATTTTGACGAAAGACAACTTGATTAAAAGAAGGTGGATTGGTTGTAAAAGTGTGTATTTTGCGATGCGGATGAGTCTGTTGAACACCTCTTCATTAAGTGTCCGTTTATTCGTGATATTTAGAGATTATTGCACTTCACTTATAATGTTTACCCACCTACGAGCACTGCGAATCTGTTTGGTAGTTGGTTAAATGGCATAGATAAAATTACTAAAACTCGTATCCGTATTGGTGTTGCGGCCATCTTGTGGCTACTTGGAACTGTAGAAATGACATTGTTTTTAACAAATCAAACTCCACTCATTATTTGCAGGTTATCACAAGGTGGTCATTCCTACACCCTGCGGACCAGCGTGGGCTTATGGATACCGGATGTACCCGTATGCTGTCGATTGTGCGGGCTATCTTCAGCCGGGGAGGATGGCTTCAACCTAGACGTCTATATGTTTAATATTTATTTGTTCGAGTGGCTGATCTTTGTGGCCAACTTAAGCGACCCATGAATTGTAAACTTGTACTCTTGGATGTTAAATAATTGCGGGTGGCTGTGTGGATTTTTTAGATGCAGAGGCCGGGATCCGCACCCCCTTATTTAAAAAAGGAACAACCGGCACAGAGCTGGATGCGTTGTTTCTGCAGGTCGTACGTCGTGGTTTCAAAACATTTGTGAATAGCCGAGCCTTCCAGCGTGCAGTTTTGCGCCGCCTCTGCAGTATTTTCAGCAAGGAAGTCAGTGCTAGAGCCAGTCGAAAGTAGAAAAAAACAGTCCAGCACTTTGTATAGCAAGAGAACAGCGCCCGGACACACCCTTGTACAGTGACGAAACATGACCTGGTACTGATACAATGTGTAGAATTTAACGCTAGCTTTGGATAGTTCGTGGGTGAGATACATGTAGGCTGGTTGATGGTACTTTACAATGTACATATATCATGCACCATCGGGATCTACCAGGTATACTAGCCGACTCTTCTCTTCCTGACCACGAAGTTTAATCGTCCGTTAGGATTGATCATTCGAAAGTAGTATGTACAATGGCTGAAAAGCATCCTTAGTGATTGTTCGCCAATTATTTTTGTGGGAATGTCTATTTGACGGCATTTTCATGTGTTTGGTTTGTTCAATCGAAAATAGTGTGTTTCTTTTCGTGAACAGTCACTTTTGTGACGAAATCCACAATTTAACACTGGTAGCAAAACAGCTTGTGTAGTACACGTAGACTTTTTTGAAATAAAAACATGAATGCTGCGTGTGACACTAATTAATCCCTATGGTATCAAACCCACCGAGGAGTACAGAATATGACACCACAGCTTAGGAGTAGAAGACAATTACCGGTAACTACTAACTAGACTGAAAAAGAGACACTTGGAATACACACTGAAGAAAAAAGAATTCGAGGACAGAAGAAAGACAGAGTAAACATTGAAGAACAATAAAGTAAATAATAAGGAATGGAGAATATAACACGAGACTAGTAGAAAATGGGCCTATGGTCCCGGTTCGGTTGGGCCATCAGTCCGGTTGCCCAACCGGGACTGGCCAATCGGGACTAATGCTAGTCCCGGTTGGGCCACGAACCGGGACCAATGCGTGGCCACGTGGCCAGTTCTGGCTGGGCGTGGGGGGAGACTCATTGGTCCCGGTTCTTGTTACGAACCGGGACCAATGCGTGGCCACGTGGCCAGTTCTGGCTGGGCGTGGGGGAGACTCATTGGTCCCGGTTCTTGTTACGAACCGGGACCAATGAGTGTTTTTTTTTGTATTTAGGGTTTAGGGTCTCCCTCTCGCCGGTGCCCCCTCTCGCCGGTGCCCCTCTCCCTCTCGCCGGTGCCCCTTCTCGCCGGTACCTCCTCTCCCTCTCGCCGGTGCCCCCTCTCCCTCTCGCCGGTGCCTCCGTCGTCTCCCCCTTCTTCGCATCGCCGACGTGCTCTCCATCGTTTCCGTACGCATATTATACGCTCTACTATATACACAGTACATGTTGATGCATATATAATTAATATTCGATCTCTTGCGAGAATACAACTATTTAATTACATGGAGATAGATCAAGCCATCAAGGCATATGTAGTTCATCGTCCGAAGCATAATGTTCTCCCCTTTCATCGATGACCTCCCTAAGCAGAAATCCCGCCAATTCCTCTTGAATTGCTCCTACGCGCAGTTCTGGGTCGATCTTCTCCCGCATTTTGCTGAAAGCAGTTGTTCTCCGCTCAGTGGTCAACTCGCGAATGAACTCGCAAACGTAGAATCCACATAAATTACTCCCCGGTGGCTGCTGCGGACTTTCCACCGTTTTATAAGTTAGCTCATCTTTGAATGGACCTTCTACCTTCTGTTTGAAAATTGTCCAACACCTGCTTTGGCAAAGAAAATGAACAAAGGAGTTATTAATTACTTGACATCAGGGAACGAACGAAAGAGGGCGATATAATGCGATAATGATTGAAATTACTTGTTGAGCATTTCTTTCATGTCGGACCACAACGCTTGGTCCCAACTTAATGAGTCGTGGACTTCAACTGTGGACTTGTCAGGTTGAATGCTTAGCAGAATCCAGTGGAACCTGCGGACGTTTACATAAAGCAGACATGCATAGCTCATCAATTACACTTAACATCGAGAAAGCCAAATAAAAATATGTACAAGACAGAAACACTCACCTGAAGTTGTAAGGAAATAGTATTTCCGTACAGAAATGTTGCATGGTTAAAAAGGTGGTCAGGTCATGCTCCACGTCTTTGGGGTGATTGACTAACGTATGTGAATTCACGATATATGGGTCAACGAACCCAACCTCAAAAACTTTAGATCTTTTGCATTCCAGCATCTTCATTCTGCATAATAGCGTACAAAAGGATATATATAGCAGGATAATATAATACAGGCAATGAACGAGCTGAGCTAGAGACTTAATTACGAAAATAAATCACTTACAGACAATAGCAAGAGAGGATAGATTTGTCGAGGGCGCGCTTTTGGAATAACTGGAACAGTTCAGTCAGTTGAACCTGTATAGTGTAACGTTTGAAGAAATGCTCCACTCTAACGTCCAGCGAAAACCACTCTTTCGCGTCCTTCTTTGATGTGTGCACCAGGTACCAGGTATGCAGATTTCGCATATGTGTTGATAGACCCGTCATCTCCTCATTACTGACCATAGGCTCCCCTTGGACATATTTCCGTGCCATCTCTAACATTGGCGCATGTTCATAGCCTAAAAGTTGACCAAGGCTCATACCCAAGGCGGTAGCCTGTTCCTTGGCCTGAGATACAGTGACACCAAGTTCTTTAGCAGCAGCTATGGCTCTGGGGTCCAATAATTCCAGGTCTTTATCCATAGCGACTCTGAAGTCCTTGTCGACATCGGAACACACTATGAGCGGGGGGACCGATTGATTTTTCTGCTGTCCGAGCTGGGCAATTTGTTTCCCGCTTTTTGCACTTCTTCCCTTGTTCTGCTCAGACTGGGCACGTGCTAGCTTAGTAAGTTCACGACCATAGTCAGATGGCAGATTCATCGATATCTGGGATGGCTGCTCAAGGAAGGACTTTCCCACTTTTTGGATTTTTCATCGTATACCTTCTTCTGCTCGGGCTTTTTTGGTGCAAAAAAAGCCTTATTGTAGGCAGCCACCTCCGCGGCGTTTTCCGCTACAGTCCTGTCATAAGGTCTAATGGGAAGATTCTTATGAGGTACTGTTGGGAGGGGCGACCTTTTACGTTTCGGTGATCGCTTACCCCTCATAGTACGAGCGGTGGGCGGAGACGGCTGACGCGGCGGCGGAGACGGCTGCGCTGGAGACTGGTGAGGCGGTGAAGAGGACTGTTGCGCTGGAGAATGCTGAGGCGGTGAAGAGGACTGTTGCGCTGGAGACTGGTGAGGAGTCGATGGCCTTGGCTGCCAGTTCGGAAGCACGATGAATTCCTTTGGCCATAGAATGGTCGCTTTCTTGGCTTCTCCAAGTTCAAGCACCTCCCCATCTTCACCTGCAGGGTGTTGCAGCTTCAGCTCCTCATAATCTTTCATCACTTCATCCACCGCGACAACAGCGTAGCCATTTGGAACCGGAGAGAAATGGTAAGTTGGATTAGGTCCAATTGGTACGACATAGCCGACCGCCACCTTCACGGTTAAGTTAAAAACTTTCACATGCATCTCACAAGGTGTGCTCTCCGTGATATCATCCACTGGGTAGCGACGAAGTGGAGCCACTGCATCATCATTACCATCCTGGAGCTCCGTGGAAGCCACGCTGCTTTTCCGATTCGATGGGCCACCGGTACCATCGCATGCAGCTTCTACCATGTGCCGTTGAGATTGGCCGCTAGTACCTTGCTGGCTAAGCACGGCAATTTGTTCCTTCTGCAGCTTTAATTCTTCTTCTATATTACGCAGCCGGTCTGCAGCAGCGCGTGCTTCCATTGCCTCCCTTTCCTTTCTCCTCTGATGGCTTCTATCAGGAAATTTCTTCCTGTGCTCGGGAATCGCAATTGTCTTGGGCTTGGAGCCAGGTACGCCTCGTAACCGTCCGTCGTGTTCCTTATTCCCAAGGGCGCGTGTGAGCTCGTCATCCTCTCTATCGGGAATGAACCGTCCCTCTTCAACATCCTTTACTGCATTTCTAATTTCTTGGATGGGTAGTAGGGGATTATCTTTGTGTCTTCTGTTATATATGCACTTCCCTTCTGCGTCCAACGTGCCCCCATGCCCGTAAAACCAATTTCTTGCCCGTTCGATCCACTTGAGTGGCTCTGGAGTGATCCCATTAGCCAGCAGGTCCGCCTCAAGTTTCTCCCACTTAGGCATGCTACCAGCGTAGCCACCAGGCCCCATAGTATGGTGGTACATCTTTAGAGCAGCATTTGCCGCATTTTTTGCAGACTTTTCCAGAGCTTCCTCTGATTTCTTGTACGCCACAAATTCTTCCCAGTAGTCCTTTATCTTCTCATACCCTTTATCGAAGTCTGGAGTCTTATTTTTCTTGACAAACAGTTTGTTCAATCTTTTCTTCCAGTTCTTGAATAGCTCGGCCATCTTCTTAAGTGCCCAGTCCTTGACTTTTTGCTCCATGATTTTCCGGGCAATCTTTTCTGCCTCATCTGGATCCTCCTCATCTGAATCCACCTCTGGCGCCGGCAGGGTGAAATTAACCATGAGCTTTCTCCAAAGTCTTTCTTTGCCCTCATCGCTGACATATAGCTGTCCTTTCTCCTTTGGCCGATGCCATTCTCGAACGGTGATCGGGATGAAGTCCCTAACAAGAACTCCGCATTGCTTTACCATTTTATTTTTAACACCAGGGGGAGCAGTCGGTGTGCCGTCTTCAGCGACTCTTTCGATCGTGTACCTTTCTTGGTCGCCCAACTTTTTGGCTGGGCCTCGTTTTGTCCTTACAGAAGATTTGCTCGATCCGGAGGGCTAAAAGAAGAAAGAGCGTTAATATATGTATATAGACAGCAGAGGCTTAATTAATACAATCTTCGGCTTCATTAATATATGTATATGCACCTCGCCGGAGTTTGCAACATTTAATGTTCCACCGGAGCCTTCGGCTTCTCCCTCGTCGGCTTCTCCCTCGCTGACTTCTCCCTCACCCCGGCCGTCGGGTTCTACCTCACCGGAGCCGTCTCTTCGGTTGAGAGACTCATCTCCCTCACCGGAGTTGTTCAAAAACTCCGTGGTGACATCGACAATATCTTCCGGCCCGCGGATTATATCCTGGAGGATATTTTCCTGATCTTCGTCTCGTTCCATAGTTTCTGCAAATTAAGAACAATGCACAAAACTTTAGTTGGGTAACTTGTATCGTAAACCGTAAACTCGTAAACTCGTATCGTAAACCCGTAAACTCGTATCGTAAACCCGTAAACTCGTATCGTAAACCCGTAAACTCCTAAACTCGTATCGTAAACCCGTAAACTCGTATTGTAAACCCGTAAACTCATAAACTCGTATCGTAAACCCGTAAACTCGTATCGTAAACCCGTAATCCCGTAAACTCGTATCGTAAACCCGTAAACTCGTATCGTAAACCCGTAAACTCGTATCGTAAACCCGTAAACTCGTAAACTCGTATCGTAAACCCGTAAACTCGTAAACTCGTATCGTAAACCCGTAAACTCGTATCGTAAACCCGTAAACTCGTATCGTAAACCCGTAAAATCGTTAACTCGTAAACTCGTATCGTAAACACGTAAACTCGTATCGTAAACCCGTAAACTCGTAAACTCGTATCGTAAACCCGTAAACTCGTATCGTAAACCCGTAAACTCGTAAACTCGTATCGTAAACCCGTAAACTCGTATCGTAAACCCGTAAACTCGTATCGTAAACCCGTAAACTCGTTAACTCGTATCGTAAACCCGTAAACTCGTTAACTCGTATCGTAAACCCATAATTTTTTTTCCCTAACACAAATTTATACATTTAATTTCTAATTCATACATTTAATTTCATACACAAATTCATACATTTAATTTCTAATTTCTAATTTCAAATTGTTCTAAACAACGGGACCCACTATCAGGGTTTTAACATTTGCAGAAAATATTTACGGAAAATAAAAGAGAGGCTGACATCGTGCTGACGTCAGCAATGGCTGCTGCTCTTTGGTTGAGCACGGGCTCGACGGACGGGAGCGAGCGGGGTTGCGCGGGCTGGCGCGTTCGACTTGTGCGGACGCGCGCTACCATTTGGTGGCGGCGCAGCCATCTATTCACCGCCGGAAGGGCTCCGGCGAGCACCTCCCGCGGCGGCGGACGATGGAGCACGGCGATAGCGAGCTACGGGGCACGAAGAAGAGAAAGGGAAGGTCGGGAAGGACCAGGAGCTCACCCTGAGAGTGATGAGATGGACGGTTAGGTCGGGGAAGACCGAACGGCGACGCGAGCTTGCTCGACACGCGGCGGCCGGAGTTGGGGAGGGCGTGTAGCGGCGGCGCTGCGCGTCGGCACGGGCGGCAGGGCGTCAGAGAAGGAGTTCTTGTACGGCGGCAGGGCGCGACGCGGAGTCGGGCAGCCTGCCGGCGTAGTTTCGCTCCGCGTCGCGTCTCCGGTCCTTAGGCAATTTTTGGATCGGGGAAGAAGAAGGGGCCAGGGGAAGTTAAGTAGCAAGGGTCTTTGGTCCCGGTTTCTGGCAAGAACCGGGACCAGTGACCCTTTGGTCCCGGTTCTTGCCAGCAACCGGGACCAAAGAGTGGGTCATTTAATGCCAGATCGCGGCGCGCATCCATGGACTCTTTGGTCCCGGTTCTTTCTAGCAACCGGGACCAAAGAGTCCTTTTTCAAAATTATTTCGAACTTTTCAGTTCTGAAATTTTGTTCCCGCCTTTTTTTTCTTATTTAGGTGTTTGGATATGAATTTCAAATGGTTTTAAATCTGAAAAGACTTTCAACATGAAATTTTTTAAATTTGAATAAAGAATCCAAAACCATTTTCTGTTTTCTGAAATAATTATTCTAACTATACAAACTATTAACCATTTTGCCATTTTCAATTAAAAATATATTAACTTTATTGCATATTTTGAATTGACAAAACTTTCAACGTGAAAAGTGTTTGAATTTGTATATAAAGACCTCCAGGGCAGCGCTGGGGGAGGACACGTGCCCAGGGAAGCGCTGGGGGAGGACACGTGTCGTGACCGTAAAGCCCGTCTTTAGTCCCGGTTGGTGTTACCAACCGGGACTAAAGAAGCACACAGATCGTGTGTTTCTTTCAATCGCTTGTGAGCCGTTGGATCAGGGGTGTGTTTCTTTTGAGGGATTGTGAGCTGTTGGATCAGCAGTATCACGACCACTTCGTGAGCCCCATGACCCGGTTGGTGTTACCAACCGGACTAAAGAAGCACACGGATCGTGTGTTTCTTTCAAACGCTTGTGAGATGTTGGATCAGGGGTGTGTTTCTTTTGAGGGATTGTGAGCTGGTGGATCAGCAGTATCACGACCACTTCGTGAGCCACATGACCCGGTTGGTGTTACCAACCGGGACTAAAGAAGCACACGTACCCTATATATAGCCGCCCTCCTCAGACAAGTTACTCACTCACACAAAACATTCCAGCGTCACTCGGAGAGGCATCTTTGGGCAACCAGCGGCAAGACGTCTCTGATGACCTGCGACCGTTCCAAACGGTTGCAGATCATCAGAGATGTGTTGCCAGACGGTTGTAGATCATCAGAGACGTCTTGCCGCTGCTTGGATCGAAGTGGTGCTCAAACACAAAACATTCCAGCGTCACTCGGAGAGGCATCTTTGGGCAACCAGTGGCAAGACGTCTCTGATGACCTGCGACCGTTCCAAACGGTTGCAGATCATCAGAGACGTCTTGCCGGACGGTTGTAGATCATCAGAGACGTCTTACCGCTGATATGCAGGGGGAACTGTGTTTGGACGGTCGAAGCTGAGGTTTGAGAGGTTCCCACGGGAGGTGTGGGAGCCGACAACCACCTACCACGCGTGTTTCACCACATAAAGGTTTAATACATTACTACACATCACATAAAGGTTTAATACATTACATTGATTTACATAAAAGCCATGAACCCTTCTTCGCGTATGTCCCTGGCCTATGATCGCTTCAGCCGTAACCATGGAGCATCTTCATTATTTAACGGGATGCTTGGGTCAGTTCTCACTGTGAAGGGCGGAATTTCATCAAACTTATCATAATCTGCTGACATGTCTGTCTTGTCCTCGACTCCCACGATGTTTCTTTTTGCCTAAAAGAACTACGTGACGCTTTGGCTCATCGTCTGATGTATTCGTTTGCTTGTTTTTTCTTTTTTTCGGTCTGGAGGATATGTCCTTCACATAGAAAACCTGAGCCACATCATTGGCTAGGACGAATGATTCGTTCTTGTAACAACCAAGATTCTTGAGATCCACTGTTGTCATCCTGTACTGGCATCATTCGGAACAGATAGACTGCCAGGACCCTTTCCAAAGATTACTTCTAAATCCTTGACCATGTCATATATAACATCACCATCAGGGAGGTTAGGCTTCTTCCGGCGATCTGCCTCACCGTTGAAATGCTTGCCGGGCTTTCTTACGGCATGACCGTTCGGAAGAAATCGACGATGCCCCAGGTACACATTCTTGTTTCCCAAATGTATACTTTCAGTCTTATCTAAACAGTGCGTGCATGCATTGTATCCCTTGTTTGACTGTCCTGAAATGTTACTAAGAGCAGGCCAATCATTGATGGTTACGAACAGCAACGCTCGTAGGTCAAATTCCTGTTGTTTGTGCTCATCCCACACACGTACACCTGGTTCGGACCACAACTGCAAAAGTTCATCAACTAATGGCCGTAGGTACACATCAATGTCGTTGCCCGGTTGCTTCGGGCCTTGGATGAGCACTGGCATCATAATGAACTTCCGCTTCATGCATAACCAAGGAGGAAGGTTGTAGATACATAGAGTCACGGGCCAAGTGCTATGACTGGAGCTCTGCTCCCCAAAAGGATTAAAGCCATCTGTACTTAGACCAAATCTTAAGTTCCTTGTGTCATCTAAAAATGTCGGGAACTCTCTGTCGATTTTTCTCCACTGGGACCCATCGGCGGGGTGTCTCAACTTCCCGTCTTTCTTACGCTCTTCTTTGTGCCATCGCAACAACCTGGCATGCTCTTTGTTTCTGAACAGACGTTTCAACCGTGGTATTATAGGAGCATACCACATCACCTTAGCAGGAACCCTCTTCCAGGGAGGCTCGTCATCGCCCTCAACATCACCAGGGTCATCTTGTCTTATCTTGTACCGCAATGCATTGCATACCGAGCATTTGTCCATGTTCTCGTACTCACCGCGGTACAGGATGCAGTCATTAATGCATGCATGTATCTTCTGCACATCTAATCCTAGAGGGCAGATAGTCTTCTTTGCTTCGTATGTAGTCTCGGCAATTCGTTATCCTTTGGAAGCTTCGGCTTCATTATTTTCAGTAACTTCTCAAATCCCTTGTCAGAACAACCAGTCTCTGCCTTCCATTTCAGCAGTTCCAGTGTGGTACCGAGCTTTGTGCTGCCATCTTCGCAGTTTGGGTACAGCAACTTTTTGTGATCCTCAAGCATGGCCTCCAACTTTAGCTTCTCCTTTTCTGTATCGCATTCTCGCTTTGCATCAGAAATGACCCCACCAAGACCATCAGCGGGCTCATCTGATGCCCGATGTTCACCTCTTTCTTCTTCAACGTCTTCCATAACAGTATCACCGCATTCCTCAGGGAACATAGGATAGTTGTCATCATCCTCCTCTTCTTCATTGTCTTCCATCATAACCCCTCTTTCTCCGTGCTTGGTCCAACAATTATAGCTGGGCATGAAACCTTTCCGAATCACGTGGTCTTGAATGGTTCTTGGGTCAGGGTACTCCCTGACGTTCCGACACTTCTCACATGGACAAGGCATAAAATTATTCACTTTGTTTGCCTCAGCCACATCGAGAAATTTATGCAGGCCTGCAATAAACTCGGAACTGCGTCGTTCGCCGTACATCCATCGCATCCGTGCATCCATCTGCATCATATATATAATTAAGTTTATCAAATACCATTACAATAACATCTTGAATAGTGAAATGACCACCGTACATCGACACGTGCAATATTTCTGTATCAATTACAGACGAAAAGGATAAAGTTGCTAACCTCGGTGCGGTCGGGCATTTCATCGAACACATCTTGTGCGTGGCAAAGAGAAAAAAAACTAGCACCCCCACTTCCCACCAATCCAGGAAAAAAAACAGAGGAGAGAGGGGGTGGGGGCAACAATATATAGGCAGGGGATGGGTATTGGTCCCGGTTCTTGGCACGAACCGGGACCAAAGCTCCGCGGCATGCCACGTGGTCCGGATCTGGAGCTTTGGTCCCGGTTCTTGCCAAGAACCGGGACCAATGCCCCCAACCGAACCGGGACCAATGCCCCACGAAGCCCTGGCAGCTCGAACCGGGACCAGTGCCAGGCACTGGTCCCGGTTTTTGCCTGAACCGGGGCTAATGGCAAACAGTACTCGGACGAAAAGTCCTTTTCCTACTAGTGGATTGGTGAAGATAGAATGGCACGGGGCTCTCGTGTGCTTAGTAAAATTCAAAATGAGAATAGTGAAACTGAAACAATTATAATGACTGGTATATAGACCAAACTTCCAGTCCTCGTTATTAGGCATGTTGGCCGAATGTCTGCCTAGATTAAAATTTTGTCCGCCCCATTCCCGTTTCACCTCATCCGCTGGGGCCGCGTACATACGCAGCCTGAATTTAGCAGATAATTTATAGCTGACCGTCGGCCAGGCCTGCTGGACTGTCCGCCTGCATCCCCTTGCCTTGGTCATGAGGAAGGGAGAAGGACTTAGGATGACTCCAACGGTGCGACGCATCGAGTCCGCGCATCTCCGTTCCTGTCCGCGAGGGTCAAAAACACGGTCCAGCGGGGCGACGCAAACGGATCGCGGTCGGTTTTTTGATCCGCCGCGACGCATTCCTGGCCCAAATTTGGGTCACCGATGCGTCGGCCCCGGATGCGAGCGGACCGTTCTTGTGTCCTCCCCGTGTCCTCCCTGGCCCGCGTGTCATCGACCCCGATGGCTAGAGCGGCCACCTACCCCGCATAACTGTGGGCAGTGGAGCTCTTTAAATGGAGCCGGCCGGAGAAAGCCTAGAGCACAAACCCTAGATCCTCCTCCCACCACGGCGGCCACCACCTCCCACCACAGATCTGCTCGCCGGAATGTCTGGAGAGTGCGTGCCCCAGCATCTGCTGGACCAGAGGGAGCGGGCGCGGCAGAGGAGGCACCCGCGCCCATGTCGCCCGACGAGGCCAGGGCGGTGGAGGCCGTGTACCGCGACTGCCTCGCCAACGACGAAGAAGAGTACGCGTACCGCGCCGGACTCGCGGCGGTGGCGGGAGGCACTGCGCCGCCGGAGCCCGAGCCTCCCATTGGCGTGGGCGGCACCGTTTGCAAGACTGCGGAGGAGGCCATGCAGGAATCCCACATGCAGCTCAACGCCCAGAGGGCGGCTGCGTTCATGTCCGTTGCGCGGGCCTGCGCCGATGCGGCTGTGGAGGCCGAGTCTGCGAATGCGTGCAGAGCCCTCAAGATCGCAAGGCGGGCGGCGCGCCGCAAACGTGCCCGCGAGGCCGCGGCGGCCGAGGCCTCGGCCGCCGACGAGGGATCAGTTATCGGCTGATCTGGCTGCTGCGGTGCCCCCGCCGGCGTGGCCGCCTATGTGCTGCCCATTTTCCTCTAATGCCCGACAACGCTACGTGTTTCGTAACTACGAAATGATCAAAGAAAAGGAGCCAGGCTGGACGGCCATGATGAAGGAAGAGCCAGCAAGTCCGTTGCAGAACGGGCATGCTGCGTGAAGTTCCTCTAGACCGGGGCACACTTTCTCAAGGACGGAGCTCCTCTTTGACCTTCCCACTTACCGGCCGGTGGTCGGTTATTAACTTTTTAAGTTTTAGTTTAGTGTTTAGTTCAATATTAGGAGAAAGCCCTAGATTTACTAGGCTTTTATGTAATTTTAGGCCCTAGAAATGGACCTAGAAATGTAATCCTATTATGTATTTTAATTTCTAAAAATGTATTAAAAAAAGTTTGGGAAAACCCTGACCGGGCGGACTCAGTGCGTCGGCCCGTTGGGGCAGTGGCCAGGAAGGGGCGGACATGGGTCGGACATGGACGGATGAAATGCGGACCAAACACGCGTCCATTTGCGTCGCCCCGTTGGAGTCATCCTTACGGAAGTCACAAGACTGACAAAGAAAGAACGACACACGATTCTCGTGCGAATGAGAACAATGAAACTGAAACAATGATAAACAAAAGACCTAAACAATAACGACCAAAGAAGGAAGAGGCACAAATATGAAGACCTAGAAAGAAACTGACAAGGCAACAAAGATTGAAAAGTGAGAGACCCAAAACTAAAGAACAAAATGAAATTAACAAGGAAAGACTGAAGAGATGAGACCGGATGAATATGCAATGAGAAAGCAAAATGAAAAATACTTAGGTGATTGGAGACTGGAAGGGACTGAAAATATGTAGAAAGAGGAAGCAAAATGAAGAAAATACTTAAGAGATTAAAGACTGAAGAAAAAGAGAACAAAAGATATATAGAATGAAGAACACAATCAGTAAATTACAGAAGCTGGAAAAGACTGAAGACGAACGATAAAATGCAAATGATACTGAAGATATATAGAATGAGGAAACTAATTGATGCAAATAAGACTGAAGAAAGATAGACCGATGAATGAATAGAGATAAAATAGATACAAAAGCAACAAGAGGAGGTAATAACTGAGGAGTGAAGAAGATACTGAGGACATTGAAAGCTAAACTGAAAATAAGGACATGAGCAACTTAAAAAAAGGCGATATTGACTAAATGGCGAATGAAGAAAGGGAGAGAATGACTAAATAATGAAACTGCGAGACTGAAATAAGACATACTGAATGAACAAACAATAAAAAAAAAAGACTAAATAACGAAACTCACATATTGAAGAAAGAAATTAACTCTAAATAACAGAGAAGAAAGAAACAAAGGAGGAACTAAGTATACTGAAGTCTAAGAACATCTCCAACCGGGATTGCCAAATTAGGCCCCCAAAATGTTCTTGGACACGTCTAGACGTGTGTTTGTTATGAAATCCGTACTATGTTTGAGCTCCGAAGGATGATCGGTTGATCGGGGTTTGATCTATGTTTCATGGCTTATATGGTTTTTGGGGTGGGGATTTGGGCGACACAGTTGGATGAGACTACATTTAGGTTTTCCGGGCAGTGTTCGTGGACAGGTCTAGAAGATTTTTTTTTGACAGCTACACGTCTAGAAGATTTTAGAGGTGGACGCTGCAAGGTTGCATGGGAGCAGGTAAGCCAAAGACGTTAGGTGGACTGGGATCCACAACCTGCAGAAACCTTTTTTTAACTTAAAATCGGAAGGGGTGAAACACCCCTACGGAGGGAGTATTTAAAAAGGAGCTGAGGGAGCTCAATGTTTTACAACAGCGATCAACATACAAATGCAAATACAACAAGACTAGAACCAACACGGATGCCCTATGTTGACCATTCAGCAATCCATTGCTTAACCGCCTCTTTTCTTTCTTCTTTGCTCTATGATCCCAGAGTGTGGTCGTCTCAGTTCCTTGCCTGACAACAGCTTGAACTGGTTGCTCTATGTTGTCAAACACCATTCGGTTTCTACAACCTGCAGAAACTGAATGATGCACTACGGATTAGATGGCGATGGCCAGAAAAGGTTGAGCCACTAAGGGCTTGGAGCCTTGGAGTGGTTTACAATTCAAGTTAACTGACAATGCTGAGACGATGTTCATGGCTGCAACAGAATGCATCGTTGGTAATGGACAGCTACGGTTTACTGGCGAGATCGTTGGATTGATGGTAAAAGAGTAAAGGAAATCGCACCTGGTCTGTTACCCTTCATCGTGCCACAAAAAACACTGCTTATGACAGTGGATCAGGCCCTCAACAATGGAGCTTGGATCAGCAGTGTCCGCGGTGCACTGACAGTACAAGCAATAGTCCAATTTATACACTTGTGGCAGGAGATCCAAGCTGTCCCTGCTCTTACTACTGAAACATATCAGTTTCGCTGGCTGCTTGCTAGCAATGGACAGTACTCGGCGAAGACGACATATCAGGGATTCTTTTTGGGCTCGCAAGAAGTGGACTATGCAGATTTGATCTGGGGCAGTGCGGCTCCGCTGAAGGAGAAGATGTTTATGTGGCTTGCTGTCAGAAATAGATGCTGGACAGGGGCCAGACTGACGGCAAGAGGGATGCAGGGTCCTCTGAGATGCTTGTACTTTGATCAGTTAGCGGATACTATTGACCACCTAATTGAGCAATGCCCTAGTACAAGATCGATTTGGTTTAGAATTCTGTCGGCTGTAGGTCTTGGTCGCTTCATGCCACAGCAGGATAGCGTCTTCCGGACCTGGTGGAGTCAGTTAGCCACTTGCTACGCGAAGGCGCGGAGAAAGGAGCTGGCCATATTCTCGAAAAAAAGGAGCTGGCCATCATCGCCATTGCATGCTGCAGATTTCTATGACTAGAGAGAAATAGCAGACACTTCGAAGGAAAATTTGCTTCTGAAGATGTTATTGTAAGTAGCATTAAGGACGAAATTCAGACATGGTGTTTTTTTTTGCGAGAAACCGTATACAACATCAAAGGACAGCCATCACAGAGAGGCACCCAAGAAATATGAAAATTACAAACCAGTCCCTCTGCAACTCGATGTCGCCGGCGTGGAGCAGGACGTGCCGGTGACGCGCCGCCGCTGCATCTTCCTTCAAGCCTTGGAGCAGAAGATGTCCCCAAGCGGACGGGAAGCCGCCGAACCTCGAACTCCGAGAAGCCTCCACCCACCTCCAGCTGCAACATCGTCGCCATCCTTCGTCGTCGTCGGCTTCGAAGTCAACCCAGATCCGCCGCCACGCGGGATCCGGGAGGGGGAAGACGAGCCCAGCAGATCCACGGATCCGAGGGGACGTCGAGGCGAGGCGCACCACCGCGGACCTCCGAGAAGCTCCGCCGTCGAAGGGGACGCGCACCGGCACCAAAAACACCGCCGGCGACCCAACCACCTCCATGGCGCCGCCGACAGGAAACCCTACACACCCTACTGCATGTACACCCGTGAAGCGGGGATCCCCGGCCTCCCGTCGTCGGAGGGGCCGGCGGAGGACGAGGGATCCGGCGGATCGACGAGGACAAAGTGGATCCGCGGGGGGAGAGAAAAATCGCCTCTGCTACAGTGACGGAGAGAGGGAGACGTCCAGGCTCGTCTAACTAGCAATTTGTTCAGACATGGTGTTTGGCTAGGCAGACCGCAGAGAGACGAGAGGAGTAGGCTAGAATTTTTAGATGCGGGGCAGTTCGTGCTGCAATGTAACGTGTAACATGTAACAACTTACTCTCTTCAATGTCATGACATGCAAGTCTTGCATGTTCTTGAGAAAAAAAGGAAACACCATACATGGGGGCATATATAACAACAACACCATACACTGAAAGAAATCCGCGAGGGTAGAAGTCTTTCGGTCAGGGAGATGAGGACACGTGAGAGCGGCCAGGGCCGGCCCTAACATTTTAGGGGTCCAGGTGCGAACTCCATAAATGGGACCCTAATTAATAGGCCTCTAACGTTTTTTTTCTAAGACTTTCATATGTTAGCGCTGGCGTGCGAGTATTTAATGTACGCCACTGGTAATGATATGGGCAGTTTACTACTAGTGGCGTGTCTATAGAAGGGCACGCCACTAGTAGTACAGCATATACCCCCAATTTTAGCTGGGACCCGGGCCGTCGCACCTCTCGCCCTGGGCCTAAGCCGGCCCTGAGAGCGGCGATCTTGGCGGCGACCCCGGCGATCTGGACGGCGACCATGACGATCTGTGCAGCGAGCCCGTGGCGCCCCTCGCCGGACGTTTCTGGGCCGTGCCCGTGCCTTCTTCTCCGACGGCCGCGTTCGGGGGCCGAGGACGGAAGACTCTCGCGCTGCCGGCGTGGGACGCGGGTTACTCGGGCTCACGTTTCTCTTGCCTCGGCGACTTGACGGCCGCCCCATGATGACTCCCAAGTGCAGGAGATCAGTTGTAGTACCATTCAATTAGAAAAGGTTGTCGAACCCATGAGGAGCTGAAGGTATTGGTTAGCAAGATTGAAAAATAAAACAATAAAGATGCAAGTGTTTTTACTATTTTTGGTGGTATAGTTTCAATGCAGAAAATAAATAATAGCAAGTGAAAGCTCTCATTGAGAGAAATCCCAATCCGCTTATGTGGCAAGAGGACAAGCTCAAGTGATGTGTAACTTATATGTGAAAAACGTTCCCGATGACGGCATGGATATTGCTAGGCATAGAGATTTATTAAACAACACGTTGAATATCTTGTCAAGTTTTAATCTTATTTGGACGGAGTCATAATTAGGTATAGCTAAATAAATAAACTACAACCCCTTATGATGGATCATGTGGCCAAGTAACACAAAAATTATTAAGACATAAAGTCCCACCATAGCATTACACTCTAAGGTCCCTGATACTAATACCCTCATAATATAACTTCATGACTCGGTCTCAGGTTTACTTGTCCTCCCAAGTCTCCCTCAATTCATTATACTACAGTGTTCTCCTATGAGCCCATATAGATGAAGTGTTGTGCAGTCGACGTTCGCACAACACCATTATAGAATCACGTAAAATATAAACACTTGACAAAATACCAACACATGTCATATATAAATCATTGCCAATTCATCCTGTGCCCTCAGGAACATATAGGAACTACTCACAACGTGCAAACATGATGATATTCAGTGGCATAAGTGGTACAACACAATCTAAAAATATAACTTCACCACCAAATAATGACAAGTACTCAATCACAAACATGCATAGTAGCACAAGACAAGTATCTAGGGTATAGCAACTCTAAAACTACGAGGGGAATGGAGTGGATCACGGTGATGATGATGGAGACGGTGCTGGTCTTGATGGGGGTGATGATGTAGAGGCCTCCTCCCACGCCAAGGAGGAGAGGTGATGACAATGACGATGATTTCCCCCTTCTCCGGAGCTCCGGAGCAACAGGATTTGATCCCCCTCGGAGGGAATCAGGAGTTTCGCCGCTGCCGCAGCCTCGGATGGTTTCGTGAAAATTAGGGCGTGCCTTTTCGGGCGAGACGAAGGCGACGCTAAAAAGCCCTAGGCGAGGAGGTGCCCGAGGCTCAAGGTCCCACGCGGCCAGGTACTTGGGCCGTGTGGGCCCCCTTGTTTTGGGCCTCGTGGCTCTCCTCTCTTTGGTCTTCTTCCCAATGCCTTTCTCCCGATGAAAAACCAGCGTGGTAATTTTCCTTTTATTATTTGAGTCCTCGTAGCTCCTGAAACATTAAAAACAAGAAAAAGGAGGTTTTTTGCCTCCTGAAATTAAATACAAAAAATAGGGACTTTGTATGAAAGTCCCATAAATCATCTAAAACATGCAAAAATAGTGATCTAATAATGTAAATAACAGAGGTTTTTTGCCTCCCTGAAATTAAATACAAAAAATAGGGACTTTGTATGAAAGTCCCATAAATCATCTAAAACATGCAAAAATAGTGATCTAATAATGTAAATAACATTCTAATATGATACTAAAAGTTGTATAAATGATGATATAAAATGCACCTATCAACTCCCCCAAGCTTAAACCTTTACTCCTCCTCGAGTAAGTAAGACATAGATCATTACATGCATCAATGGACTTATGGTTGATAAATAAATACGAGCATTGTATCATCATCATATTCAGTTGCAAGATAAGATTAATGAACTAAAACTCATACACATGAGGGCAACATAAGTAGAAGCTCTAGCAATCACCCCTTACTTTTGAAAGCAAATAACCATTGTATGTTGGACAATCGAATCATATTATTTTTCACATGCTTTTGCTCTTTATGGCAAGCATTATAATCTTTTGTACTTTGCTGAAATTTAAAGACAAGATAAACTCTCATTGGATAACAAGTTCAAAGAAGACAAATGAAAAGATAGATAGATATAAAAATTGTTGTCACCTTGCTTCTCTAGTAACTAGTGCAAACTTTAGTCATGGATATCTCAATCAAGTTCCTATGCTCCATACAACCTTTATCTTACACTTTCCATGGCTAACTGAAATTTCAGGTGCCTTCCTTTTCATACACATTCAAGAGCATAAGTATTGAAATATCCATGATCATTAATTTGCTCAAAAGATACTAGATTCTAACAAGAGTGTTTTATATCCTTTTCATTATCCCTTCTCAACTTTTTATCCTACAAGACTATCTCAACCTTAAACTATTAATTCAAGTCATATTGACTCTTTACTTATTTTATAATGAGATAATTCTACAATTGTCCAACACACTCAAGTTAATTAATTTCAAGGCAAGATGTGACTGAAACTCTAAATATGCCACGCTCATTTGCATGAGTGTTACCCATAAATCTCCAAACAAGAGAATCATGGATGACACCATACTTTAATATTCATTGATAAACCACAAGATAGAGATACATGATAATGCTCCATGAGCTCACACACGCCTAAGAGATATTGATAACTAAACGATAAAAGCAAAACACACCATGACTAGATAGATATGATAAACTAGTAAGATAAAGACTAGGGTGAACTCCCCCAAGCTTGACGTTTGCTAGAACTTCCTCTCTTCTTTCTTCTTGTCTTCATAATAATTTTCTTCAAGTTCTCCAATAATGCTCATCATAAGGTTGTAGGCTTGTTCAAATTTGCTTGCGGCTTCTCCCAGTTTTTGCATGAGATTCTTCTCCACCGTCTTCTTGCAAGGCTTCCACTCCGGGCTTGGTACTTTCTTGTTGGGGATCTTGCGATCCCATTCACCAGGATAGTTCTCTTGGGTGGCACTGAATTCCCTGTCAATAAAGTAGAAACCACGTTTTTGCTTGCAAGTGAGAGCCTGGGAACCTTCCCTCTGGTGCATGCGCGCCGTCTGCCTCTTGTTTCCAAGAGGATGGTTCACCCTCACACCGGTAACAGCAATGGGTGAAGGAGGTGCTGTCGCCAGAGGGCTTGTACTCTCCTTCTTCAGCTTCTTCCTTCTCCATCTCGTCCTCGTCACGCTTGTAGTCTTCATCATCGGAGTAGTCCTTCCTCTTCCTATTCCTCCTCCATATGGACGTGGGGCTGTGTCCCTCGAGTTCATCATCATCGTCCATGGAGGAGCATTGGTAGGAGTCTCCCGAAGACATGGCTAAAAACCTGACAGGCAGAAACAGCAAAAGAAAGAATCGCTCGAAACGCTCGGTGCGAGATTAGATCGACAGAGGGGTATATATTGAGGTTTTTAGGTCAAGACGAAGCGTCGGGATCGAAAACGAGACGAAAAAGGACTCCGAGGTGGAAAGGAGTAGCCCACGCGGCCAGGTACTGGGCCGCGTGGGACCCCCTCTTTCCTTCCTCGGGTCTCCGTTTCGTCCAGTTTTCTTGTCCCACGTTAATTTCCATAAAAATGACTTCCGTAAAATATTATGCAATTCCGAGAAACTTTCCAACACAAGTTACCTTCTATTGATTTAGGGTTTCTGAAACTGCACGGTTTCTCTCAATTACCTCCTCCGGTGTTTGTAAATTCAACTCCACCATTCCGATGAAGCTCTTTCCTGCAATATAAGGTTTAAGGCGTTGTCCATTGACTACATGAGGTTTACCTTTCATGTCACCGTGAAGACGGATAGCTCCTGAACGGTACACCTCCTGTATCACTAATGGTCCCTGCCACTTTGAAGCTAACTTCCCTGCAGAAAACTTGAAACGAGAGTTGTACAATAAAACTTGATCACCTACTTTGAATTCCTTTTCTTAATTTTCTTGTCATGCCAAATCTTAACTTTTTCTTTAAACATTGCACTTTCATAAGCTTCATTTCTCCATTCATCAAGTAGGTTTAAATCAAGAATTCTCTTTCTCTCCGCAGTTTTAAAATCAAAGTTCAGTTGTTTAATAGCCCATCTAGCTTTATGTTCTAATTCAACAGGTAAATGACAAGCTTTTCCATAAACCATTTTATAAGGAGACATTCCCATAGGATTTTTAAAAGCAGTTCTATAAGCCCATAATGCATCATTAATTTAATTGGCCAATCAGATCTAGACTTATTCACTGTCTTTTCCAAAATGAGTTTAATTTCCCTATTACTTAATTCAACTTGTCCACTTGTTTGAGGATGATAAGGAGATGCAATTCTATGGTTAACATCATATTTTGCCAAAGTTTTTCTAAGAACACCATGCAAGAAATGAGAACCACCATCAGTAATTAAAACCTAGGAACACCAAACCTGGGGAAAATGATGTCCTTGAGCATCTTCATTGCTGTGGCATGATCTGCACTTTTGGTTGGAATTGCTTCCACCCACTTTGTAACATAGTCAACTGCAACCAAAATGTGAGTATGCTTTGTCTTTGATTCTGGGAAAGGCCCATAAAGTCAAAACCCCACACATCAAATGGTTCAAGTGGCAAAGAATAATTCATAGGCATTTCATTTCTCCTACCAATATTTCCTACTCTTTGACATTTATCACAAGATTTAACATATTCAGCACAATCCTTAAATAAAGTAGGCCAATAGAAACCAGATTGTAATACCTTTGCTCCTGTGCGATCTCCTGCATGATGCCCTCCATAGGGACTGTCATGACAATCTCTTATAATAGCCTGTTGTTCATGCTCAGGTACACAACGTCTAATAATACCATCCACACTTTTCTTATAAGGAAAGGATCATCCCAAAAATAATGTCTAAGATCATAAAAGAATTTCTTTCTTTGTTGAAAGTGAAGTGTGGAGGTAAAACTTTACCAACAATAAAATTTGCATAGTTGGCAAACCAAGGAGATGCAACTTTAGCACTAGAAACATTAACAATTGCAAGTTGTTCATTAACAAAGCTATCATTAATAGGAATAGGATCATCAGGTATATTTTCCATCTAGAGAGATGATCAGCTACTTGATTATCTTCCCCTTTCCTATCAACAATGTGTAAATCAAATTCTTGCAATAGAAGTACCCATCTTATTATCTAGGCTTAGCATCTTTCTTATTCATCAAGTATTTAATAGCAGAATGATCAGTATGTATGTGACTTTTGAATCAGTAATATAAGGTCTAAACTTGTCACAAGCAAATAGTACTGCTAAAAATTCTTTTCAGTTGTAGCATAATTCTTTGAGCAGCATCAAGTGTTCTACTAGCATAATAAATAACATTCAGTTTCTTATCAACACGTTGGCCCAAAACAGCCCCAACTGCATAATCACTAGCATCACACATAATTTCAAAAGGCAATTCCAATCAGGAGGTTGAATAATAGGAGCACTTATTAAAGCATTCTTCAAAATATTAAAGGACTCAATGCAATCATCATTAAAAGAGAAAGGAACATCCTTTTGCAAAGATTGGTTAGAGGTTTTGATATTTTGGAGAAATCTTAATAAACCTACGGTAAAAACCTGCATGCCCAAGAAAACTTCTTATACCTTTGATGTCCCTTGGGTATGGTAGCTTTTCAATAGCTTCTATCTTTGCTGGATCAACTTCTATTCCTTTCCAGAAATCTTATGCCCAAGAACAATACCTTCAGTAACCATGAAGTGACACTTCTCCCAATTAAGAACTAAGTGTTGGTCTTCACAACGCTGCAAAACTTTGTTAAGGTTGAACAAGCAATTATCGAAGGAAGTACCATACACAGAAAAATCATCCATAAAACTTCCATTATCTTTTCAATATAATCAGCAAATATAGCATTCATGCATCTTTGAAAAGTAGCAGGAGCATTACATAAACCGAATGGCATTCTCCTATAAGCAAATGTACCATATGGGCAAGTAAAAGTGGTCTTTTCTTGATCATCCTTATGGACAGGAATTTGTGAGAAACCTGAATAACCATCTAGATAGCAAAAGTGAGAGTGTTTAGATAACCTTTCTAACATTTGATCAATAAATGGCAATGGATAATGATCTTTTCGAGTTGCTTTATTTAATTTTCTGAAATCAATACACATCCTATAACCAACAACAGTACGTTGAGCCACAAGTTCATCCTCATCATTTGGAACAACAGTCATTCCACCCTTTTTAGGAACACAATGAACAGGACTAACCCACTTACTATCAGCTATAGGATAAATGATACCAGCTTCAATAAGTCTTATTACCTCTTTCTTACCACTTCTTTCATTTTTGGATGGAGACGGCGTTGATAATCAACAACAGGTTTTGCATCTCTCCAAATTAATTTTATGCATACATAGAGCTGGGCTTATACCTTTAAGATCATCAAGAGAGTATCCAATGGCTGGTCGGTGAGCTTTTAGCACATCAAGTAATTTCTCTTCTTCTTCAGCTGAAAGGTTAGCACTAATAATGACAGGATATATGCTCTTCTCATCCAAATATGCATATTTCAGATTTGCAGGCAAAGGTTTAATTCAAAACTAGGATCCCCTTTAGGTGGTGGTAGCACTCCTAAATTATCAGGTGGGATATGCAATTGTAATTGTGGTGGTTGTTGCCATAATATTTGTTCTAAAGCCTCTTTTTCCTCATCATTAAATGGTTCATCTTGATTAAGCATATAACGTTCTACAACATCTGTTGAAGCTACAGCTATATGAGCAAGAGTTTCAATTAAATCTTCAGAATTGGCTCTTTCACAACATGTTTATCAGCAAATTTGGAAAAGTTGAATTCAAGTTTTCACCAGCACATTTAATAAACACTTTCTCTTTAGGCAAATTAATTTCAGCACCAACAGTATGTAAGAAAGGTCTACCAAAAATGATAGGACAAAATGAATCTTGAGGACAACCAAGCACAATAAAATCAGCAGGTATTTTATTTTGCCAATAATACTTCAACATCTCTAACAATTCCAAATGGACTAATATAATCTTTATTAGCAAGTTGAATTGTCATACCTGTCTCTTCCATAACAATAGGATCAATATCAGGCTTGATCTCAAGATAAAGAGAATATGGAATGACACTAATACTTGCTCCAATATCACATAGACCATGATAACTTGAAGTCCCAATAGAGCATGATATAACAGGTTTCCCAACTTTGGCCGAATTACCTTTGATGACTTTAGTAGCATCTTCACATAATAAACATCACAGGGTCTTCTTCATTTAGTTGCTTGATAACAGAAATTTGAGTGTTGACTTCCACCTGTTCATAAGGCTGAGAACATCTTTTGTTACTCTTGTTAGTAACAGCAATAAGTAAATTCTCCTTAACTTGGTTTGGATGGAGGTGGTTCAACATACTCCTCAATTGTCACAGATGACAGGTTCAACCTGTTTAATAACTTTAGGAACAACAATAGATTGTTTAACAGGTTCAACATAAACTTCAAATCCACTTTTTGGAACACAGATATGATCAGCAAAACCTTTAGCTATTCAATTATAACATAAGGATCAAGACCAAAAGTATCACTCAGATTTTTAAACAAATAGAAGTAGAGAAATTCTCTACACATGAATATTCATAATCAAAATAGGCTCATTACCTTTATCAAGATCCCAATGACTAGTATTTTCAGAAATAGTCTCCAATAAATTCCATGCTTCTTCTTCAGTATTATTAGTAAAACTTCCACCAGATGAATTATCCAGAATTCCTTGTGCTTCATAGGTAGCCTCACATAAAAGTTTATCAATATAAGTTTCCTTGTAAGATCATGACAAGGATTCTTGCGAAGGAGTTCCTTTAACCTCCCCCAAGCTTGAGTAATACTCTCTCCCAGATGTGGCCAGAAATTGAATATATAGCAGCGGTTATCATAAGCTTCTTTAGGAGTAAAATATTTAAGAAAGAAAACCTTCCTCAAGATACTCCATTCATTCTGACCTCTTCATCCAAAGACCTGTACCAATCACGAGCATTACCAGATAAAGACAAATACAATAGCTTCCTTTTTACCTGATCCTCTGAAATACCAGGAAGTCTAAATAAGCCACATATGTCTCAATTATTCCATGTGTTCACGTGCAGACTTAGTTCCATCCCTGTAAATGGATTTTTCATAACTCTTTTAACATGACCATGGGAATTTTAAATCCCACTTTAGGTACTCAGACACAGTAGTTTCAACCACTTTAGTAGTGGCATAAGCACTTTCATATAGAGCAAGATGCAGCGAGGCACGATTCATAAATGCCATAGTAACAATGAGATAAACAGCTTTCAAGTTTCCTTACCAAACTTCTTACCAATAGCGCTACGCTCCCCGGCAACGGCGCCAGAAAAGTATCTTGATGACTCCCAAGTGCAGGAGATCAATTGTAGTACCTTTCAATTAGAAAAGGTTGTCGAACCCACGAGGAGCTGAAGGTATTGGTTAGTAAGATTGATAAATAAAACAATAAAAGATGCAAGTGTTTTTGGTATTTTTGGTTGTATAGTTGCAATGCAGAAATAAATAGTAGCAAGTGAAAGCTCTCAAAGAGAGAAAGCCCAATCCTCTTATGTGGCAAGAGGACAAGCTCAAGTGATGTGTAACTTATATGTGGAAAACGTTCCCGAGGGCGGCATGGATATGCTAGGCATAGAGATTTATTAAACAACACGTTGAATATCTTGTCAAGTTTTAATCTTTTGGACGGAGCCATAATTAGGTATAGCTAAATAAATAAACTACAACCCCTTATGATGGATCATGTGGCCAAGTAAATGACTGCACAAGAATTATTAAGACATAAAGTCCCACCATAGCATTACACTCTAAGGTCCCCGATACTAATACCCTCATAATATAACTTCATGACTCGGTCTCAGGTTTACGTGTCCTCCCAAGTCTCCTCAATTCATTATACTACGGTGTTCTCCTATGAGCCCATATAGGTGAAGTGTTGTGCAGTCGACGTTCGCACAACACCATCATAGAATCACATAAAAGATAAACTCTTGACAAAATACCAACACATGTCATATATAAATCATTGCCAATTCATCCTATGCCCTCAGGAACATACGGGAACTACTCACAACGTGCAAACATGATCATATTCAGTGGCATAAGTGGTACAACACAATCTGAAATATAACTTCACCACCAAATAATGACAAGTACTCAATCACAAACATGAATAGTAGCACAAGACAAGTATCTAGGGTATAGCAACTCTCAAACTACGAGGGGAACGGAGTGGATCACGGTGATGATGATGGAGATGGTGCTGGTCTTGATGGGGGTGATGATGTAGAGGCCTCCTCCCACGCCAAGGAGGAGAGGTGATGACGATGACGATGATTTCCCCTTCTCCGGAGCTCCGGAGCAGCAGGATCTGACCCCCTCGGAGGGAATCAGGAGTTTCGCCGCCGCCGCGCCTCGGATGGACTTGGAAAATTAGGGCGTACTTTTCGGGCGAGACGAAGGCGTCGCTAAAAAGCCCCAGGCGAGGAGGTGCCCGAGGCCACTTGGTGGGTCCCACGCGGCCAGGTACTTGGGCCGCGTGGGCCCCCTTTTGGCCTCGTGGCTCTCCTCTCTTCGGTCTTCTTCCCTGCCTTTCTCCGATGAAAAACCAGCGTGGTATTTTTCCTTTTATTATTTGAGACCTGTAGCTCCTGAAACATTAAAAACAAGAAAAAGGAGGTTTTCTGCCTCCCAGAAATTAAATACCAAAAATAGGGACTTTACATGAAAGTCCCATAAATCTATACCTAATAATAAAAGCATTAAGACTTCTTCTCGTACGTCGTTGGAACTACCCCTCAAATTGACAACAATTACACTCCGTGCCACCGATAAGTGAAATACCGGTTCGTTCTTGGCAAGCGAACAAATATTTCTCTCTCCTTCCAACGACCCGTCCCAGCACAGAGCTCGATTCTGACCACACGTAGTAGATGCAGGCCGCTGCCACCCGTCATCCCCTCCTCCTCTCTTCCCTGATCGACGGCGAACGACGGAGACGTCGCCCAGCACCCGATCCCCTCCCGCACCTGCGAGGCCGTCTCGGTGAGGATCGATCCCCGATCCCAAAGATCTCATGGCCCTCTACGCGTATTCCGTGCTCCCGATCTCTGCGCCTGTGCATCGCGTGATGATGGCCGTCACGGACGTGGGCAGCCGCGGGCTGGACGCCTTGCTACTCTCGTAGCGCCATGACCCAGGCTGGAGGCAGTCCACCTCTCACTACTCGCTGGTAGAGAAGAGCAAGAGAATTTCTCAACCCCACGCAGAAAAGGTCAAGGATACCTCTCTTCTCTCTATCTCGGTCGGCGGCGGATGCTCTGTTTCAGTGTCGGCATGAGGTAGGAGATCAGCGAGATGGGCCGGCGGCGCGGAACGGCGCAGGCAGGCTCGTCGTCTCTCCTGTCTCGCGTCCCTTTCCTGCACCTGTCCTTCCTCACTCCGACTCCCTCAAGCTCTTGCATCTCTGCTGATCCTTGGCGGATCGAACGCAGACGAGCGCTGGGCGCTGGCCTGAGGTGCCTCTGATGTTGCATTAGCTCACACTAGAAAAATTATAATTGATTTGGGAAAGCCAGCTTTGCCAGCACACACCTGAGAGAAGTAGCTAGAATCGATTTTGCAAACCAGCTAGCTAGGAAATTAGTGCCGCATGTACTGATATTTTTTTCTTGTTTGCACAGTTGCAGCGGGTCATAAAGCAGAGCAGTGTACCATGAGTTGAAAGGAACAGATTAGTATGTCATAGCGATGGTGTGTTTATACATAGTAACATGTATATGTGTTGTTCTCCCTCAATAAAATTTATGTTCGAAAGCTACAATATATTTCTGTTGCTCAAATGTGAAGTACAGAGGGTAATCTCACCAAAGAGAGTCATCACAACTACATAGCCACTGTCATCCCTCCAAACCAAACAAAAAATTGGTTCCCTCTAACCTCTTCTCATCCTGAACCAAACACATTCTAAGAGGGTCGACAACTATCTCTATGGCCTCTGGAGATTAACTTCGGTCGTTCTTTTACACGATCTTTGTCACTGAAATCAACAAATAATTTAGCATCACTCAGGCAAGTTAGTGGGGGGGATATTGTTAGTTTGGCCGGTGTCAATTCTTACATTCTACTACTACCATATTTATGGCAAATACAAATAACTCTTTTTGATATTGTTGAGCCAGTTTAATGAGAAATGCTGGAAAAAACCACAGACCCTGGTTGCTTGGCTTCCAGATGGTGTCGCTCGGCGGCGATGAGGCTGCGTCTTTCTCGTGTGACTGACACCTATCAGAACGCCCACCACGACACCGACGTCTAGGCACGAGGCTACAACGGCTTGGGACCGAGGAGATGAGGAGACGTCCGTTGGCTTCAGAATGAACAGAGTAGGGAGGAGGGTGTAGCCAGAAAGAAACCTGCCTCGCTTGACATGTTGGTGCCTAGACCAGCCCACGATTCATGTAATATTCATGAATATCAGATTATTTATATGTTCCCCGTTGCAACGGGCATTTGATCTGTTTTATGTTCCCCTGCTCCATGGAGCCGCAACATTCAGAGGTGTTGATTCAGACGACGACCTCTAGGGGCAGTGGCCTCCACATGTCGTTCTGGGGTTTAATACTCTTATGAGCTCCCCAAAGGTTCTCTGCCACCGCCTGTTGTCACTCCAGAATTCAATATTTTGCATCTTCAAATGTTATAAAAATATATGTGTTCTCGATCCGTCACGAATCGCCTTTTTAATTCTGAATTTTGGCCGCATAAATGGTTGTTCATGTTGTGTCTTTTGATATTTTTTTGTTTTTTTCTTCTAAAATATGGTTGCAAAATGTTGTGAAACCAAGGATTGGTTTAAGAAGTGGCGCTTAATTTTTGTTACTGGTTCTCGCGAGATTCATGTATTATTCATGAATATCAGGTTGTTTGTATGTTCCCCATTGCAACGCACGGGCATTTGTGCTAGTCATCTAAAACATGCAAAAACAGTGATATAATAATGTAAATAACATTCTAATATACTAAAAGTTGTGTAAATGATGATATAAAATGCACGTATCACCCCCTTGATACGTCCAAAACGTATCTATAATTTTTGATTGTTTCATGTTAATATTATGCCTTTGGCACTTGTTTTTATATTAAGTTTATGATTTATTTGGACTAACCTATTAATAGTTGCAAAAGTGCACAATGTTCTTGTTTACACTTTGATGTGTAGGAATTATCAAGAATACAAGAGGAAACCTTGTTGGAGTCGAATTGGAACTTTGCTGAAATCTGTGCCAGAACTGTTTTCGGAGTTTGTCAGTTTGACCCTCGAAGATGACGTCAAATGGAGGTCCGACTGTTGAGAAAGTTGTCACATATTTCCATACGAAGATTTTAAGCCCGAGAACATCCAATCAGAGTTTGGATGTGGCCTGTAGGCATAATATGGTGAAACCCTAAAAGGGGGTGACGGAAATTCGAGAAGATATATAAAGGGAGGAAACCTAACTCGTGGAGGACTCCTCCACCCACGAATTTCAGCCACCAAAAGCCACGTTTTTGCCTCCCCATGGATCCCATCTCCATGGGGGAGGGCTCCCAAGAAGTCATGAAGGAAGAGGGCTAAGGGCGGTGCTCCCCCATGGAACCGGCGGCGCAGGAGGAGCCCCCTGCGCCACCGTCGGCGCTGGCGCCGCCCTGCGCCTCTCGCTGCCCTCTCCGTCGTCTTCACCACCATCTCCATCACCAACTCCTCCTTGTATTCACTGGTTCATCCTCCCACAAACCTCTGTACCGTCCTATGTAAACATGGTGTTTGATGCTATAATATTTATCCTATGATCTACGTCATGCTTGTGTAGTTTATTTGTCTTTTGATTGCTTTGTTGAATGTCTATGGTTTATTAAAGTTGTATGTTGATATGGTACTGTCCTTTGGTGTCCATTATATTCGTGCGTGCATGGATCAACACCCTAGGGTTAGTAGTATGTGTAAAGGAAGGGGGTAGTCCTGCCGGAGTGACAGAAACCTGAGGGCTCAAACCGGTTAGTTGCATGTATGGGAGTAAGAGGACCATGAATTTAAGGCTATGGTTGAGGAAATATTAATGCATTGTTATTATTTACAGATGTTTTCTAACAATCCAATCATATAGTACTTGTAATCCCAAGTAGTGGAGTGCATGTATATTTAGCCTCTCCCACATTGAAAACTGCATCAAAGACAATGAACTAAATGTCTTCACTAATTAATCTTGGACAAAGGCATCACAATTACCACCACTTTTCCACACTCAGGTACTGTTAGTATATGGTTACTTAGTACACCTTATTGCTGCAGCACTAACATTTACTTTCTTGTCATTTATTATCTTGCAAAGCTATCTCCCATACCCGTATTGTCACCGTAGTTTTATTTCCTAGATGAAGTAAACGTTTAGTGTGCGTAGAGTTATATCAGTGGTTGATAGAACTTGAGAGAACACTTATCCTACCTTTAGCTCCTCGTTGGGTTCGACACTCTTACTTATCGAAAAGGCTACATGTGATCCCCTATACATGTGGGTTATCACCCCTCCGGCATCGACGATGAGCATGTCGCCGTCCAAGTGGCCATGGCGTCGTTGGAGGAGTGCGAACAACGGCGCACAGAACCTCTGGGCTTCTCGCTTCCTCTCCACCCCGAGGCGGAGCACGTCTAGGAGTTCTCGGAGGTCGGCGGGTTCCCGACGACGGCGAGCCGTACCTGGGAATCAGGTGCGCCGGCATCCTGTGTGTAGGTCTCGAGGACGGTGGAGAGATGGCGCTGCGTCGGAACAGTCCGCGCTCTCCTCCGGCTAGGGTGCGGCTACCTCGGCCGCCGCCGAGTATGGGAGCATGGCGTGGACCTCTACCCCCGCGGCGAATTTCGCCGTCATCGGTGATTGGCGCCCTCATCGACAGGGCGCTACAGGTGAAGGCATCATCGAGCTCGGAGAACGAGGCGGCACCGGCGACCACGGTGGCGGAGTCCACATCGTGCGATCCGCCATCCATGCCCAAGCCTGAGAACGTGCAAATTCAAATTTGCATGGGGGGTGGGCCTGTCCGGTCAGACCCCTGGGCGCATCACAGCCGTCACTTCAAGTGTTTCTGGCTGCGCGGCTGTCCTCCGCCTCCAGACCTGACTGTAACAGCCCAAAGTGAGAACCTAAAAACCTGTATAAAATTTTCAATTTGTGTTTAATTGCATCATGGCAACCATATTAACTTGCTAAACAACCCACCAATTGGTTTAGCAATATTGAAAATAACACAAACGCCAAACTTGTTCCAACAAACTTTTCAAATTAGTGAAAGCATTCAAACTTGCAAAACACCAATACTTGACCTCTCATATTTATCAAGAAAGTTCCAAGAGTTCACAATATTATTTTTGCACTTGCTCCAAAATATTAAAGTAGCAACATTTGGAAATTTAGCAAAATGCCATAATCCAACACCATGAACAAATGTTGTCAAAACATTTTATTTTGCCACACCAAAATTTGTGGAGCTTCTACAAGCTAAGGGAGCCTTCCCAAAGTTTGGCATATTTTTCTAAAATAGTTTAGTGCCTTAATTAAATCTAGAGAGGTGCTCCTGTTTTTTCTTTTAAAGGAAAAGGACCTATCCGTGATAACCACAAAAGTTGCAGGGGGCTTTTTGTAAAATTCGTGTCTTCTTCCTCCTGTAGCGACCGAAGCAGCACGAGCTGCTCGAGCCGCACCAGCTTGCCATGGCCGGGCCCCCTCCTCTGCCCTACCTCCAAGGAGAGCAGGAATACGAGTTGCTCCACGTCCCCTGCCCTATCCACCCGCGTCCCTCTCCATTTTCCTCTCCCCCCACGAGCTCCATAGCTGCCATGGCCACCGAGCTCCCCGCCGACGATTGAGCACACGAGGAGCAAATCGAAGCAAGCCAAAAGCTCCGCCGTGTTGTCCCCTTCATTTCCTCCGAAGGAATCGAGCCGGGACGCCTTCAATCGAGCTCGCCGTCCATTACTTCCCCGTGGTCGTCCGGAGCTTCGCCGGACGATTCCCGCCGCCACGGTGCATCCCCGACTGTCGCCTTCCTCCCCGAGCCCACATACGCGTTCGTGGTGACCCCCAAACCTTCCCCGTCCACCTCTCGTCCACTCGTGGTCCGTAGACTCGCCGTTGTGCACGGGAGTTCGCCGTCTCCACTCGTTGCCGCGCGTCGGATATTTTGATTGATTTACGACCGGATTTTCCGACTCAATGCCGTACGAGATGTTTTAGTCCTTAGGAAATTTTCAGTACAGCGAGGCAATTGGATATTCCGATGTTGCAACATTCGGATTATCCGATGCAGTCCAGTGCGCGTTCGTTCCAGTCCTTAGCCAAAAATTGAGCTCCCAAACCAACCGGATATTCCGAGTTCAAACAAATTCGGATATTCCGAATTTGTCGAGCACCTAAAAATTGCACTATTTTCTTTTGTTTCCTTCTAATTGGGCTAAGTAATTCCATTGTTGTATAGACATAATTTGTAAAAGGACATATTCTAAAAGAGGAAATAAAATGCAATAATTTGTATTTCCTTGAAACATCAGAAAATTTCGTGTGATATACCCAGATGTCCGGATAATTGTGAACTAATTACCTAAAATATTCATCATGTATATTGGATCACCAACTCCGCCTATGTCTTCTAGGCATAGCCGGTCCCAAGCCCGGATAAAGGAGGAGGGTTGTGATAGGCTTGGCGAGCCAACGTAAAAACTAGCCAGTCCCATGGATATGAAACCCACGAGAGTAGTACTAGGGTGGGTGA
The DNA here is from genome assembly GCA_947311845.1 of Poa pratensis. Lineage (NCBI taxonomy): Eukaryota > Viridiplantae > Streptophyta > Magnoliopsida > Poales > Poaceae > Poa > Poa pratensis. The sequence goes on along the minus strand of CAMZMU010000052.1, from coordinate 68,421,554 downwards.
CCTCCTGGAAAGTCCTCGTGAAAAGTTTCATATCTAAGGGTTGTGACAGGCTTGGCGAGCCAACGTAAAAACTAGCCAGTCCCATGGATATGAAACCCATTTGGGCGAGAGTAGTACCAGGATGGGTGACCTCCTGAGAAGTCCTCGTGACAGGGTTTCATATCTAGCCTACCCCAACTTGTTTGGGACAAAAGGCTTTGTTAAGGTGTTAAGGTTAAGGTGTTAAGGTATATTGGATCACCGATACCCTGCATCTCTCACATGCTCATGCCATATCATCAGCAAGTTAACCTTAGGGTTTCAACTCCCTTAATCGACAAGTAACAATGGTTCATGACCTAACTCCACGGTATATCCGGGATGCGCCCCTCTAAGCATCCAGACTCTGTTTAATTGGAATAGTTGAATCATCCTCCTCCCGGGGATTTAAATTGTCATAACATCATGTTTGCGCATTGCACCGGTGTTATTTGTGGTATTTATCTATTCCTTTCCGGTGTTGTTTGTGCATCGTAGATCAAGGAACTGAAGTGCCACCACCGTATCGCGACGATCCGTATTACCTGCCGTATCAACAAGGCAAGGGTAATCCCCCCTCTGAGCATGTCTTATCCTATGTTTCCGCAAATATTTTCTCCACTATAATATTGCATGCGGTTCCAAATGTTAATTCTATTGGATTAGAGTATCCTATAGTTGCATTAAGTTTCCGATGCCAATACCTGTTTCCCTCCTATTATCCATAGGATTATATTGTCGGCCTGAGATATTTTAACTATGCAATGTTGATGCTTAGCCATGCTTAGTTAATTGTTTACTCGTCCGATGATTTTGTGACGTCAGAAGCAGGTGTTGATACGTTCGGATGATGGTGGAGAAATTGTGGTGACGGATAATAACATGTTAAAGGTGGGATGAGAGGCCACTGTGGTTGTGGTGCTTTGTCTCGTTCTCGCCACCTAGGTGCGAGTTCTTTACCTCTTGAACCAAGACTGAGCGTGCAACCATGCGTGAGGCCTATGCATTCGCAAGGCAAGAACCCTCATAGACTAAATAACTCGGGCGGGGCTAGCCAGGGTCCTCTAGTTCGGGCTTCCATTTGCGCGTGCGTGATGATGGTGGGTTGAACTGAGATGAGGATGGTGGTGTTAGGAAAATGAGTGGCCGTGGGGCAGGGTGTTGGAGGCACTCGTGTCCTGCCGCCACTGATGATCCTGGAAAGTCCTTAACGAGGGAGAAGTTGACGCCGCTCCCACCCAGCCGGCATTCCATGGAAGAGAGCTAATGTATAGGCAATGGGTCGGACGGTACGCGTGGTAAACATTGTACACCCCTGCAGGGTTAAATCTTTTCGAAAAGCCGTGTCCACGGTTAAGGACGACTTGGGAATAGACGATAAGACCATAGAATAACATTGGAATGATTAAAATTGAGTACTAAAGGTACTACTCAAGATTGAAAGGTTGACTTCCTCGAGGGTGATTCGGGAGGTGCCTTTGAAGAGCAGGTGCAGTGTTGATGTGGTTATGGATGAGAAAGGTGATCTAAAGAAAAGAGTTACTTCTTACCCCTTTTTCAAAATGTTCTGATTAGTCGATGCCATGGAGTCATGTTTCTTTAAATAAAATCAGCTTTATGCAAAATAGCCATAAAACCTTTGAAGGCAATCATCGAGCTAGTAGCTCTAATAATCTTGCAGAGTTCGTCGAACTCAACCTTGTTTATTTTGTTTCAGAGGAGGACTTCACCGACCTCGAAGGTGGGTTCTCTGTGGACGTCGACGAGTAGTCTGGGGTTCCCAGGTGGCAGCTTGGGACATCTCGAGACAGCTGGCGCTGGGACTTGTTTATTTGTAGGCCTCTTAGGCCATATTTTGGATCTTGTTGTTAGACAACTTAATTTGCGTCCACTTGATGTACTGTTGGGTCAGTGACCTCTAGTTGTAATATTTGCTATCTTTCTCTGTATAAGAGTTGAATATATGTTTTGTGTCGTAGAGTCTGTGATGTGCCAGTTGTTCCACAAGTCTTGATCTCCCTATTATGCATTGATAGGTGTGCCTGCGTTAAGGCATCAATCGGGAGTTGCGTTGCCGATGATCAATTCCGAGCAACGCCTGCCAAAGGTTTTGGCCGGGGATTGGTAAACCCGTAACCTCCGGTTGTATCGCTTAACGGTGACACACAACATCTCCTGCATAATAGTCGGGTCAGGGCGCCACACTGACCAAGCCCCAACCCGCGCCGCCGCAACCTTCCATCGTTGCGCCGTCGTCCTCCCGCCCGTCCACGTCTTCACCGAGCCTTCCCGAGCCGCCCCCCTCAGAAAGCATCGCGCTTGCCCAAGCTCGGCGTCCGCCGCATGTACGCTCGGGGGGAGCCGCTCATTTGCCGCCGTTGCGGCCTCCGCTCCATCGCCGGAGATGTCAGGTGCTCCTCCGATGCGGCCGCAACAGGGGATGGGCAGCAGGGCGGGTGCGCCGCGCCCCCAGCAGCCGGCGGTCGCGCAGCCTCGCCATCAATAGCCAGCTGCCGCGGTGCCGCCCACCCTCGTCCTCAACCTCCGACAGCCGCGCCGAGCGTGAGTGCCGGCATGGCGCATATCTTCCCCGCCAACTTCTTCCTCGGGGAACCTCGGCTGGGTCGAGCGCGGCGCCGCTGCCGCTAATGTCGCTGCAACGCCCGTCGATGCAATATGGGCCGCCGGCGTACATGTCACCGATGCAGCAACAAGTGCAGTTTCAGTCTCCAGCCATGGCGCCTCCGTTCATGAACCCGGGCTACCCGGTCTATCAGCAGCTAGGACAACAGCCTCCGGCAGCAACGGGGCAGGGGCTCCTCATCCTAAGAGAAAGAAGAACAAGGCTGGGCGGCAGGGCAAGCAGTTTCTGCAGCAGAGGACGGGGGCACAGCCGTTGATGAGGCCCCCGATGATGCCGCAGACACTGTTTCAGCAGCCCTTGCTGCAGCAATAGTACGCTCAGGTGTCGGCGGCTCCTCAGATGGGTGGGGGCTTTCAGGGTCTACCAGCGGCGGTGCCTCCCCCACCCCGGGTGTGAGTGCTAGCACCACAATTGAGGTCTCTGGGATGGCAGCAGATGATGTTTCGCCGGATTCAGCGACGTTGCAGCCCACCGAGTCAGCGACAGGGGGTAAAGGGAAGGCTAAAAAGGTAGCAAGTGTTCCAAATGCGGAGTGGATTCTCATACCACCAAAGCTTGTCCGATAAAGCACTACTGCCTAGTTTGTAATAATGCAGCTCGTCCCACTTTCAGGTGTCCGACACTTAGGCTACCCAAGCCCACTTGTTTCGCCTCGAGTATTGGTATGGCGGAGACGATGTTTGTGTAGTTCCCTGACAGTGTCTACAAGCCTCACCTGATTCCGTCGAGTTCACCCACGTCTCTGATTTCCATTGAGGGCGACATGGTACCCGCTGCTGCTGTTCATAGTCTTATCTCCAGGATGTGTTACTCGGTTCAGTGGACATGGGAGGCTTTGCCCATGGTGATGATGCTTTTCTCATTGGTTTTCCGTCGGCTGAGGTTCTTCATCGGGTAGACGGGATTAAGCTCAATATTCTGTCTTATAATTCTCAGGCTACTATTTCAGTTTGGCGGTCCAATGACGATGCAGTCCCAATTAGTGTGCTTGAGAAGGTGTGGGTTCATGTGCAGGGCGTTCCATATGCACTGAGACACTTTGTTGGCTTTTGGGCGGTGGGTTTCCTCATTGGTACGACCCTAGACGTGGATCTTGTCACATATCGGAGCCGAGGTACGTCCGTATTCTTGTAGGCATGCTAGACTCGAATGTGCTGGAAAAGTGTACTGGAGTTGATGGGCCGTATGTTCGGGCCTCGTGTGTTGTGAGGCTCAATGAGTTTGCGTTCTACTTCAGACATGAGCCTGATGACTTCGTTCAGGACCCCGACTTTGTTCCTTTCTTTTGGCATCGCAAGGGTGATGATGCCGACGATGATGAGGGTGATGAGTATGGCATGGGGGGGTCTACGGGTCAGGATAACACTGCTGGTTCCCACTCCAACATGGACGTATTGGGTTACGTAGCAGAATTTAAAATTATCCGACCTACGTAACGTCTAGGATCATCCATGTAGATACAAGAGAGGATAGTACTGTCGTTACCAACAACGAGTCGCGGAAGAGTTGTCGGTGACGATGTCGATGTCGATGTTGATGACGTTGTCGATGACGATGACGCCGACGTAGTTGATGAAGCTTGATGAAGATTCTCACGGTCAATCCTGACGGTGAGAATATCGCCGTTCCCTCGTATGCCTTCTTGATCCAAAACGAGGGAGGGTCAAACGTCTATGACGTTTCACCTCTCCGAGAGCTCGCACACGTACGTCCGTCAAGATCCAGCAGCGCTTCGCCGTGCCAGGATTAAGTGTAATGTACCTGCACTTAAAGTATGGCAAGGCACCCATGTATTGTGCAAATCCCTGGATCGATTCATTTGCACACATAGTATACGATGAATATCACAACATTGTATCATTATTACAAAAATTATCCAGACTTGGTAAAATAAAAGGTTCGATACATATTTGCATAGCTTATAGCTAGCTCAAACAAATGAAGCAGCGGAAATAAATCTTCAATGAGCCTCCATTCTTCATGGTGCGCCACAGGCGAAAACATGTTGGTTGTAGACTCGAACCCCAAACGTAACCTTACTCATCGTCAGAAAAGTCTGCAACAAAGTAATATTTGCAACAGAGTGGGTCAGAATCATTAAAAATGATCCTGGCAAGTGACACTATGTGGACTCATATAGGAACAACTCTATAACCTATATGCATATTTGGCGGGTGGAGTTTAAAGGCTGATTTGCATACAAGCCAATTTTGCCTAACACTTTGTAAAACTTTTCCTTCAAAATTTGAGACAAGATGGCTTGAAAACCATTGTCTTTACTACCCTTGTTTACCCAAGTTTTAACTTCGAAATTGGAATGATGAAGCCTCCGTTGAATCCTTGATCAACTGCTCAATTGTCCGTAACCGGGGACACGGCTAAGTATTTAGTTTTTAACTCTACAGAGGTTGTGCACTTTCACCATTAGACTCAACTAACCCAAACTATCCTCAAGCACACAATTTGTGCTAAGGAAAAGGAGAGAGTTGAGACAAGATTTTTCAGAAGCATTTCCTCATCCCATGCCGCCTTGACGCGCTCCCATTCTAACCAACTACCACCACCTGTCAAGTCGAGATGAGTCCACGCAACTTAATCCATCAAGTCAGAGCCCATATGACTAATGGTTGCACGGTAAGCAATCTTCACTTAGAGAAAACATTGGCCCCTTAATACCCTGGGTGGCAACCACAAGTGACCATCCCTTAGAGGTCACCCCTAAGAGATGACACTCAACCTTTCCATCATCTTTTCATTACCAAGTCCACCCAGGTGATAAATTACTTAGTAGAATTTAAGCTTTAAAGAAAACACATTTGCATAGCATCAAATAATCTACTAAGTTATCAAAGGGGTTCTAGACACAACTAGTATAAAGGTATGGTGGGTTTAGCACATAGCAATAATACTATCCAACACATGCATATAAGAAATACACTAAGTAATGCATATAAAATACTTAGGAAAATTTCATGGGGGTGTGCCACTTGCCTTGGCAAAAAGCAGAAAAGCAACAACAGCTGCAACAGTCCTCATTTCCCTCCGGAGATTCTAACACAACAAACAATACATAATGAACAAACAAGTTTCATAAAACTTCAAAGGAAAAATATGTCATGCATGATGTGCAAAATATTTCTAAGGACTAGAGATGCATGCATGCCATGCCATGAAATAATTCTAAGTTAAAGCAAGACAATCAAGGAGGTCCAAAAATGACTAAGGACCAAAGTCACAACATGTGATTCGATATTTCCACTAAGGAAATAAAGGTTAAGACAACAAGTCAAATTAATCTTAAGGAAAAGTAAACTAAATAAGAGGTGCTAGATTTTGCTAAGGAAAATTATACTAGCAAAAGTTTGAAATAAAATCTAAGGATAAAACTTGTCAACTATTATAACTTAGCAAAAAAAAACCAATCAACTAAGTTTTCTAGAGTGCTAAATTTTCTAAGGAAAAGATTAGCTTTTTAGTTAAGGGTAGAGAATTCTTCTAAGGAAAAAGTGTTATCAAAATTTTACCCAAATAATTTCTAAGAAAGAAATAACTCTTAGGTGGGTGAGGTGAAATATTTCTAATTTATTCTGTATCTAACATGTTCATAATTACTTAGCTAAATTTTCTATTCGAAAATAAGGTGGAGAGCAATTTTAATATAATTTACTTATTAAAATAACGCCTAAAAGCAATAAAACAAATCACATGCAAAAACATAGAAAAACACTTCTACAAAAATACTAGAGAAAACTACGGCCATTACTTAGACAAACAAAATTAATGCAAAAGAGTTTGCTCAAAAACCAATTTTTATAATTAAGTTATAGCCAAAATATCAATTAAACCACTTTAAAAAATTATCTAAATTAATTTCGTCAAAACCTCAAATTAAGCATATAGAAAGTTTCTACACATTATAAGCTTTCCAAAATATAAATTTCATAAATTTTGGATAAAGGGCTAAAATTAATAACGAATCTAAAAACCAGGGATCTATCCGTGATGCGCAGGGGCTAATTTATAAAGAAAAAGAAAAGAATCTTCACGCTAAAGTCCCTAGGCAACGTGTCATCTTCTGATTGGTGCGGAGCTTCCCGTTGACCGGTCTTCTGCAAATTGCGGGATATGTGGGCGCGGACGGGTGGCGGCGCGGACGGATGTGGACGGATGCGGCTTCGTGGGTAACTTGACGACGTGGCGATCTCCGGTTGGCTGATACCGCTTCGTGATGCATCTAATCTCCACCGTGCAAAAACGATCCAACGACCTAGATCTACTGTACGAAAACAAGCGACGTCTCCACCGGAAACGTGCCGGAAGTCTATCTCTACGGTGGCGCCATCGCCGGCGGCGAGCTAAACGCAACAGAAAAGAAGAGGGGATGGGGGCTTGGTACCAGGAGATGCAGGACGTCGCGGCGGAGCTGATGGCGTGGTCGATGAGGTCGTGAGCTTCCTTCTCCGCCTGGGATCGCTCGTCGATGTTGGGGTGGCGGCGGCGAGCTTCTGTCGATGATGGATCTCTCGATCTGCTGTGCGAGAAAATACTGTCGGGGGAATACTTTCTGGATTGACTCGCGGCCCAGTGCGACTTACTTTACTCGCACGGACAAAGGCCCACTTGGGAGCAAGCCCAATATTGAACCGCCATAAGGGGAAAGTTCTAGAAGACATATCCCGGAGGACGTGAAGACCAAGTAGTCTCCGAGTAGGCCTCTGTGGACATATTCCTTGTGGGGAAAGTTTCCTTTGTAACCTAGCGAGCCTCTGTGTATATAAAGAGGACTCGCAGGACTTAGAACGGGTCGAGCTATCAAGCCCTAAACCCTAGTTCATACGGCGAGTACCAGATCGGATCGCCTCCATTGTAACACCTTGATTATCATATCAATACCAATCTAGGGTAGGCAGGAAGTAGGTCTTTTACCTCACATTGAGGGGGCCGAACCTGGATAAATCTGTGTTGATCTTTTGTTCCTGCGATCCCAAGCTCGGAGATGCTTGACTCGCATAATCCCACACCTACGAAGTCATCTATGACACCTGACGTGACAAACCCACGACAGTTGGCGCCCACCGTGGGGCCTGCGGTCAAGAGTGTCACGTTCCGCGCAGGATCCATGAAGGGAGCGGAAGATCTTGTTATTGGCCGTATCATCACGGTCGATGGCATACCTCTCATCGACGATTCAAGCTGGGGACCGAAAGCAGATTACTTGGAGACCGGCCACGTCATCCCATTTGGATCCATCAACGTCTTCGTTGGCTTCATCGGCGGCATGTCCATTAACTCGGTCCGAGAAGGCGATTCAATAGAAGGAGACGCCGACGATGGGGAAGAATCCGTCGAAAGCATGGACTCGCAAGAGTATGGGTCCATTGTATCTGCCTTTGAAGAAAATTGCTGGGGTTGCCCACCAGAAATCACGTTATCACCAGATCAAGAGATGGCGCAAGTTGCGGTTTACACGGCTGGAGTAGAAGGTGCATCAGGAACTGCTGGAGAAACTGAGGTATCGGCACCCCCGAGACTTCTTGTCCCTGTGTCAGCCACGAACGCCGCCCTCCGTGCAACAGAAATTGAGGCCGCCAGGGCCGAGCTCCTGTATGAGGTTCGGAGGATGGAAGAAGAGCGATGTAGGATCGATCAGATAAACCAAGGAATCCAACAGGAGCGGCAAAGAGTAGCCGCGCTGGCTGCGACTCAACGACAGGTTGACCCGCAAACACAACTGCGCGCGACTCAACCAATAGTGGAAATCCTGCTCACCCCAGCCGCAGGAACGGGAATCCAGACGATTGTGGAAGGAAGGGTACCAACAAATCAAGAGACCCAGCAACAGCCAAGGAGGTTTCACACCCCGCAGGGCCACTACCAGAATCCTGTCGATAACATGTATGCTACGGCTAATATCTTGACTCAGATGGTACCGACAGGCGATGACCCGGTCAATGCTGAGGTGCGGCGCGCGATCCAGATGCTAAGTACAGCGGTCCTGCAACAAGCCAATAGGGCGGAAGCCGAAGCACGGCTGCCCCTCATACCAGCCAGTCACAGGATTGCAGCGGAAAGGAGCGTCCAAAGCAGGCCGCCAGAGAACGCAACAGGAGTCGCACAGAGGTTGCAGGAGCGAGTCGCAGAAGCGCAGGCAAATATGCCAGTAGTGCAAACACGGCCCGCAGATAATCCTGCGGGCGTGCCCGCAACCCTGTCCTCACGACTCAAGGGGCCGGCATGTTTCACTGAAAAGATCAGATCGGAACCTTTTCCCGAAGATTTCAAGGGGCCACGCAAGGTGGCAAACTATAACGCCAGCATGGATCCAACCACCTGGCTGAACAATTACGAGATGGGGATGAGCATTCTTAACGCCTCAGAAGAAATATGTGCAAGGTACCTCAACATGATGCTAGAAGGCACAGCGCACATACGGCTACAAAATTTGCCTTCCAACTCTATAAACACTTGGGAGGAACTGAAGGATGCCTTCATTAAAAACTTCCAAGGAACTTGCAAGCAACTCTGCAATATAGAAGACCTCGAGCATTGCGTCCAGAAGGAAGGCGAGTCAAGTCGCCATTGGATGAAAAGGGTGGCAGAAATAATACACTCCTCAGATAATATACCACCAAGCTCAGCCGTCCTGGTAATGGAGAAAAACTGCAAGTTTGAGCCGCTGATTCATAAGCTGGGTCGCATGAAGGTTAAAGTCAAGAGCCTCAGCGAGGTGATAGCTGCGGCTAACAAATACGCCGGCACAGATAAACCAGAGACGCGTCAGACGGAGAAGAAGAGGAGGCTGCTACCAAAGGAAAGAAAAACTTCAACAAGCCCCAGCAGCAGCAAACAAGCCATAACAACGCGAATCAAAACAAACGCAAAAGTGAAGATGGTCACTCAGGGCTCGTCGCCAATGCGCATGGAGGATTCAGAGGCCATGGTGGAAGGGGTCGAGGATACGGCTCCCGTCCAATCAATATGCAAGAAATTTTCAACCGGCCATGTGACCTTCATACGACAGGCGATGGACGGCCAGCGGATCATACCAAGGCGCAGTGCCACTATTACAAGAAGTGGAAATGTAACGGACCTGCACTTAGAAAATTGGCAAGATCCCTGTGTATAGTGCAAACCCCTGGATCGTTTCATTTGCACACACAGTTTAAGACGAATATCACAACATTGTATCATTATTACACGAATGATCCAGACTTGGTAAAATAAAGTTCATTACAACTTGCATAGCATAAAGCTAGCTTGATAGAGTAAAGCAGCGGTAATTTATTCTTCATGGAGTCTCCATCATCTTCATGTGCCACAGGCGAAAACATGTTGGTTGCAGACTCGAAACCCTTAACGAAACTCACTCGTCGTCAGAACAATCTGCAACAAAATAAAATTTTGCAACAGAGTGGGTCAGATACCATTAAAAATGGATCTGGCAAGTGACACTATGTGGACACTTAGTGGAATAACTCTAATAACCTATATGCATATTTGGCTGGTGGAGTTCAAGGCTGTTTTGCATAAAGCCAATTTTTGCCTAACACTTTGTAAAACTTTTCTTCCAATTTTGAGACAAGTATGGCGTGAAAACCATAGTCTCATCTACCCTTGTTCACCCATCAAAATTTTACTTAGAGAAAAGAGATGTTGGGAGCCTCCGTTGCCATCCTTGATCAGCTGCTTCAATTGTCCGTAACCGGGGACACGGCTAAGTACTTAGTTTTAACTCTGCAGAGGTTGTGCACTTTCACCATTAGACCCAACAAACCCAAACTATCCTCAAGCACTCAAATTGTGCTAAGGAAAAGGAGAGAGTTGAGACGAGACTTTTCAGAAGCATATTCCCCATCCCATACTGGCTTGACCCGTTCCCTCCTACATCCTCTACATCTGCTTGTCAAGCCGGGAGGAGTCCACGCAACTTAATCCATCTAGCCAGAGCCCATTTGACTAATGGCTGCACGGTAAGCAACTTCACTTAGAGAAACTTTGGTCCCTTTAATCCTGGGTGGCAAACCACAAGTGAATAAACACTCAACTCTGACAGCCATGCAAGCCCAAATCCACCCAGGTGATAAATTAACTTAGTAGAATTTAAGCTTTGAATAAAACAATTTGCATAGCATCAATAATTCTACTAAGTTATCGATAGGATTCTAGACACAACTAGTGTAAAGGAGATAGTAGTTTAGCATAGCAATACTATCCTACACATGCATATAAGGAAATACACTAAGTCATGCATAAAAAATACTTAGGAAATTTATGGGGTGTGCCACTTGCCTTGGCAAACAGAAGAACAGGTGTAGCAGTTGCAACCACCTTCGTCTCTCTCCGGAATTTCTAACAAGTCAAACAAATCACAAATAAACACACAATCATAAATGCAACACTTAGAAAAATATGATATGCATGAGATGCAGGATGACACAATAATTATGGTAGGAAAGACATGCAAACAAAATAAGGGAAAGACATAAATAACAATATCCCATTTAGCTAAGGCAAGGTCCAGGTTGAGCCTAAAGTAAACTTGATCAAACAACTTGACAAAAGTTGTAAGGCTATTCTAAGTCTTCACAAGTTTGGTCTTCAATTAATCTTCAACCCCTTTGTAGCCTCATTGTTCTTCAATGGTCTTCAATTAGCACTGTTAGGGACTTAGTCTTAAACACCTAGGATTTGGTCTATGTCCAAAGTGAGACAAAACTTAGAAAGAAAGCAAAGATAGAAATAAAGTAGTTGGTCTTCAAAATTCTTCTCCTTGTTCCTTGTAGTTTTACTTGATGCGATGACTTCATTGCACTTGTGGACTTGTTGATTCTGAAGACTTGATGATGTTGGCAGAAGATTGATCTTGAATATAACTTAGCCACCATGAAGTTTAGGAGAAGAAGTAAGAAGGAGAGAAAGGGGAGAAAGACTTAGAAGATGTAGCTGGTTGGTCTTCATGAACTTTCTCTTGATTTCTTCTAAGTACTTTTCTTCTTGGAGATGTTCCTGAGTCTTGTCTTCTTGGCTAAGTCCTTCTTGGTTCTTGATTGTTTCCACTAATTTCTAACTTAGTGGTTTTAACTAGAGGGGTCAAAAGAGCTAGCATTCATTCTCAAAATTTCTAAGGAGGAAGTCATGTGAAAGTATAAAATAATACTAAGGACTTAATTATGCATGCCATGCTTATGTAAATGCTCTAAGGAAATGCAAGCAAACAAGATGTTCCAAAAATAACTAAGTACCAAAGAGGTCAAACAATAAGTCAAAATAATTTCTAAGTAAGAGTTCATAAAATAAGGTGTTGGTATTTTTCTAAGGAAAAATACTTTTAAAACCATAGTTGATAAAATTTCTAAGGACAACACTTGTCAAAAATAGCACTTAGGAAAATATTCTAAAATCACTAAGTTTTCAAGATGCTAAATTTTTCTAAGGAAAAGATTTAACACTTTTAAGATGTTGAAATTTTCTAAGGGAAATAGTGTTGTCAAAATAATTATCAAATATTTTCTAAGGAAATTTTCCACGAAAAAGTGTTGTCAAAATTTTATTACTCAAAATTTTTCTAAGGAAGAAATAACACTTTTGTGGGAGAGGTGAAATATTTCTAAGTTATTTTGCATCTAACGTGATCATCATGACTTAGCTAAAATTTCTATACGAAATTAATGTGGAGAACAATTTTAATATAATTTACTTATTAAAATAACACCTAAAAAGAAATAAAAACAATTTACATGCAAAAACACATAAAAACACTTCTACAAAAATACAGAGCAATGCTACGGCCATTATTTATACAAACAAAAATATAGCAAAATATTTTGCTCAATTATCAATTTTTAAAAATTAAATTATAGCCAAAATATCAATTAAACATTTTTAAAATTTATCTAAATTAATTTCGTCCAAACCTCAAATTAAGCATACAGAAAGTTTCTACACATTATTAGCTTTCCAAAAATACAAATTTCATAAATTTTGGCTAAAGGAATAAAAATTAATAATGAATCTAAAATCCAGGGACTAATCTGTGATGCGCAGGGGCTAAACTGCAAAGAAACTAAAAGATTTCTCGCTCTGAAGTCCCCAGGCGACGTGGCGCTTCCTGATTGGTGCGCGTTTCCTTCACGGGCAGATGCGGGCGCGGGCGGACGGACGCGGACGTGGGCGATGCGGGCGACTCCGTGACGTGGCGACTCCTCATTGGTTGATACCTCTTCGCGGCGTCGATCTAATCTTGAGCGTTGAAGCCAGATCCAACGGCCTAAGTTCTACTGGACCATAAGGTCGCCGGCGCGGCTGCCGGTGCTACTCCGACGATGGTGGCTCCATTGCCGGCGACGAGCTAACCGCAAAACAGAAGAGGACTGGATGCGCGAGTCGTACCCTGGGGCGTAGATCGACACGGCGAAGACGATGGCGTGGTCAGGGAGAAGCTTCGCGTCCTGGTTCGCCGGGATTGCTCGCCGGAGTCGCCGAGGGCGGCTGGAGCTTCGGGTCGAGCTCGAACTGCTCGTTCTGCTGCGGAATAAAATACGGCACCAGGTCAGAAAGCTGCGCGAGGAAGAGTTAAGAAGAACGGAAGGGATGAGGAGGCTCAGGGTGTCCTGTACTCGCCGGTATTTGAAGATTACGACGGCGGCCGTGGCGGCGCTCCGTGGATGATCTCGAGCAGCCTGGAGGCTCTCGGGTTTAGGTTTCTGGGGCAAAAGAGGCGGCGGGGACGGAGGTTTATATGGGGGAAAGGGTTCGTGCAAATACGCAACAAATCGCGACGAAATCGGGCGGATTCGGTTAGGGTTCGGGAGGAATCCGTGATGAACACGGTGGAGACGATGATGACGTCATCGCTGACGTCATTGGTGGGGCCCACATGTCAGTCAGAGGAAAGGACGAGGCGGCCTGGGCCGTGGCCGGTGTTGGGCTGTTGCGCGCGAGGGTTAGCTAAATGGGCTCGGCCCAATTAGGCCAGGCGTTAGTTTTTCCACGAAAACATTTTCTTCTTTTCTGTTTTATTTCAAAACCAAATAACTTTTGAATTATAAATCCAAATCAAATCAAACCACTTTCAATAATTTTGTAAAAACAAACTCTTTGATCTGCAGCCTTTAAATATCATTTTCCAAAATATTTTATTATCTAAAATTTTGAAATGAGGTTAAATGGATTTTGGACATAATAATGCCATTTTAAATCTATAGGGTTTTTATGAATTCCTTTTGAAATATAATTTTAACCCAAGGCCAAATATAAGTAATGTGATTTATCTCACTCAATAAAATAATTTGGTATAAAACATAAGTAGTTTTAAAAAGGGTTTTGATAAATCAAAATGATTTCAAAACTCATTTTAGAAATCCAAATAAATATTTTCTTTCAAAAGTAAGACTATAAAATTTGAGAATAGAGATTAGGTAAGTAATAGAATAATTCTTAACACATCCAAACTATTCACAATCAACACCCTTTTTCAAATAGAAATCATTTTGATTTCCAAACTAGTTTTTTTAATAAACAATATGGCACTTAATGTCAAATTTAAAATAGGTTTTTAAAACAATCAAATGTGGCTTAAGTAAAAGTTAAATACCACAAGATATATATTTGCAAAGATAAATATTTCAACAGATACAAACAAATCAGAAGCAAACATCAACAGAACAATACTTAAAGTTAAAAGAAGTATGGAGCATAAATGCTCTACTAATATATTTTCTTAAATATGTTTTCAAGTGGAAATTTATTTCCCACTTTTGAAATAACCAAAAGCAAACAATGCAAGATGATGATGAATGCATGCATGAATTTTCTTTTCAAGGCAAAATACTATAATAGTTTTCAAAAGTTTTAAATTTTTCTGATTTTTCAGCTTTTGAAAAACCTGGGATGTTACATACTACCACCCTTAAAAGGAATCTCGTCCCGAGATTCGGGAAGGCTAGCAAAAGGTTGTGACTGGGATATCAGGGTAACTACCACCCTTAAAGTATTTTTGTGGGTAGGGAAAACTTTCAGAACGTACCATTTACTTCTTCCACGTTGATGTGGTTCACATATCCTTTGTCAAAAAGATTTGACTTGGTGGCTTCTTCTGCTTTCTTCTCAGGGCATTCATTTGAGTAATGTCCCTTATTCCTGCACTTGTAACAGGTGATGTGGCTGATATCTTTCTTGGGTTCAGGATTTGGGCGGTGTTGTCCATTGTTATTGTTACCAGCATGTCCATTTCCCTTATGGTCTCCATTGCTTCCTTTGAGTCCACCGTTGTGATCATGATGCTTGTGGTGGCCATTATGTTGATGAAAATCATGAGAAGAATGTTTCTTGAATGAGGATTCAGCATGATGTTTGTTGATTCCAGCCTTCCTCTTCCTGTTTTCAGCTTTCTTTATGCTATCTTCAAGGGTAATTGCTTGATCAAGAAGTGTCTGATAGGTTGGAGCATAAGCCACAGTCAAAGGTATCTTCAGTTCATCACTTAGTCCCTTGAGGAATTTAGCCTTCCTCTTTGCATCTGTGTCAATGTCCTCAGGAGCATATCGAGACAAGGCATGAAAGTCATCCATGTACTCCTTAAGACTTCTGTTCCCCTGACGCAGATTGCGGAACTCTTCCTGTTTCAGATTCATAACGCCTGTGGAGATATGAGCATTACGGAATCCTTCCTTGAAATCCTCCCAGGTCAAAGTGTCCAATGGATGAGTAATCTGATAAGTTTCCCACCATTGGGCTGCAGGTCCTTCAAGCAGATGTGCGGTGAACCTAATTTTCTCAGCATCTTCACATTCAGCTGTCACCAGATCTTTTTGCACCGAACACAGCCAGTCATCAGCCACAATTGGGTCAGTTGTAGTTGAGAACTTGTTTGGCCTAAGCCTAAGGAACCTGGCAAGTCTGTCCACTTGGGGAGGAGGTGGTGGTGGTGGTCCATGTTGATTTGCCATGAATTGAGCCATCATGGTCATCAGTTGAGTCTGGGCAGCCATCATCTGTTGCATCATAGCTTCATTGTTGTTGTTGTTGTTGTTGTTGTTGTTTTCAGGTGCACGACGGGGAGGCATCTGTGGTTTAAGCATAGATGAGTAAAAGATAGACAGATCTAGAAGAAATATTCCTACCCATACAAGCAGTTTGTCACAAACAACCAAACTTGTGAAAAATCCAAACATCTTTTGAGAAAAACGAACTAAACGTTTTGGATCGAAGTACACCAAGGGTATGGAGAAACAGATATGATAGTACCGCCATACCACAATTTGATAGGTCAATACATCAACATGCTCTCATTATTCTATTACATAAAGGGGGTCTAGTCTATTTCCTTCCTAAGTGCGTCGAGTTCTTCCTCTATTTTCTTGAGTTCCTTCAAGTACTTCTGGGTGTTGTGAAGCCTAAATCGAAGTCTTTCTCCCAGGTGCTTGATGGCCTCCCATGCTGCACTTTTTGCTGAATCAAAGAATGATGTGTGGAGTATTGGGTTTGTGAACATGCAGCAACCATTGGTCCTGTGGTTATCGTCTTTGCTCTTGTATATATGGAGTTGAACCCACCAGTACTCTTGACCTTCATCCATGAAAGGAAATCCTTTGTATATTGCTTCTCCTTCGAATCCCAAGCTCTTCATGGTATCCTTAAGTGCTCTTGGAAACTCGGTGTCCCATTGTAGAGTCATGGTCATCACTGGTCCTTTCTTGATTGATTCAATGAGGCTGGTCATCTAAAAACAAGAGAAGGTGTTCAGAAAGCAAGCAGTTAAGATAGCTAAAAGAATGACATTAGAAAAGTTTTGGACTTAGAGAAAATAAATTTTGTCCTAGGGCTTTCTTATTCCTAACCAGACTTAGGGTTTCGAACCTACAGGCAACACAGTGCTCTGATACCATCTGTAACGGACCTGCACTTAGAAAATTGGCAAGATCCCTGTGTATAGTGCAAACCCCTGGATCGTTTCATTTGCACACACAGTTTAAGACGAATATCACAACATTGTATCATTATTACACGAATGATCCAGACTTGGTAAAATAAAGTTCATTACAACTTGCATAGCATAAAGCTAGCTTGATAGAGTAAAGCAGCGGTAATTTATTCTTCATGGAGTCTCCATCATCTTCATGTGCCACAGGCGAAAACATGTTGGTTGCAGACTCGAAACCCTTAACGAAACTCACTCGTCGTCAGAACAATCTGCAACAAAATAAAATTTTGCAACAGAGTGGGTCAGATACCATTAAAAATGGATCTGGCAAGTGACACTATGTGGACACTTAGTGGAATAACTCTAATAACCTATATGCATATTTGGCTGGTGGAGTTCAAGGCTGTTTTGCATAAAGCCAATTTTTGCCTAACACTTTGTAAAACTTTTCTTCCAATTTTGAGACAAGTATGGCGTGAAAACCATAGTCTCATCTACCCTTGTTCACCCATCAAAATTTTACTTAGAGAAAAGAGATGTTGGGAGCCTCCGTTGCCATCCTTGATCAGCTGCTTCAATTGTCCGTAACCGGGGACACGGCTAAGTACTTAGTTTTAACTCTGCAGAGGTTGTGCACTTTCACCATTAGACCCAACAAACCCAAACTATCCTCAAGCACTCAAATTGTGCTAAGGAAAAGGAGAGAGTTGAGACGAGACTTTTCAGAAGCATATTCCCCATCCCATACTGGCTTGACCCGTTCCCTCCTACATCCTCTACATCTGCTTGTCAAGCCGGGAGGAGTCCACGCAACTTAATCCATCTAGCCAGAGCCCATTTGACTAATGGCTGCACGGTAAGCAACTTCACTTAGAGAAACTTTGGTCCCTTTAATCCTGGGTGGCAATCCACAAGTGAATAAACACTCAACTCTGACAGCCATGCAAGCCCAAATCCACCCAGGTGATAAATTAACTTAGTAGAATTTAAGCTTTGAATAAAACAATTTGCATAGCATCAATAATTCTACCAAGTTATCAATAGGATTCTAGACACAACTAGTGTAAAGGAGATAGTAGTTTTAGCATAGCAATACTATCCTACACATGCATATAAGGAAATACACTAAGTCATGCATAGAAAAATACTTAGGAAATTTATGGGGGTGTGCCACTTGCCTTGGCAAACAGAAGAACAGGTGTAGCAGTTGCAACCACCTTCGTCTCTCTCCGGAATTTCTAACAAGTCAAACAAATCACAAATAAACACACAATCATAATGCAACACTTAGAAAAATATGATATGCATGAGATGCAGGATGACACAATAATTATGGTAGGAAAGACATGCAAACAAAATAAGGGAAAGACATAAATAACAATATCCCATTTAGCTAAGGCAAGGTCCAGGTTGAGCCTAAAGTAAACTTGATCAAACAACTTGACAAAAGTTGTAAGGCTATTCTAAGTCTTCACAAGTTTGGTCTTCAATTAATCTTCAACCCCTTTGTAGCCTCATTGTTCTTCAATGGTCTTCAATTAGCACTGTTAGGGACTTAGTCTTAAACACCTAGGATTTGGTCTATGTCCAAAGTGAGACAAAACTTAGAAAGAAAGCAAAGATAGAAATAAAGTAGTTGGTCTTCAAAATTCTTCTCCTTGTTCCTTGTAGTTTTACTTGATGCGATGACTTCATTGCACTTGTGGACTTGTTGATTCTGAAGACTTGATGATGTTGGCAGAAGATTGATCTTGAATATAACTTAGCCACCATGAAGTTTAGGAGAAGAAGTAAGAAGGAGAGAAAGGGGAGAAAGACTTAGAAGATGTAGCTGGTTGGTCTTCATGAACTTTCTCTTGATTTCTTCTAAGTACTTTTCTTCTTGGAGATGTTCCTGAGTCTTGTCTTCTTGGCTAAGTCCTTCTTGGTTCTTGATTGTTTCCACTAATTTCTAACTTAGTGGTTTTAACTAGAGGGGTCAAAAGAGCTAGCATTCATTCTCAAAATTTCTAAGGAGGAAGTCATGTGAAAGTATAAAATAATACTAAGGACTTAATTATGCATGCCATGCTTATGTAAATGCTCTAAGGAAATGCAAGCAAACAAGATGTTCCAAAAATAACTAAGTACCAAAGAGGTCAAACAATAAGTCAAAATAATTTCTAAGTAAGAGTTCATAAAATAAGGTGTTGGTATTTTTCTAAGGAAAAATACTTTTAAAACCATAGTTGATAAAATTTCTAAGGACAACACTTGTCAAAAATAGCACTTAGGAAAATATTCTAAAATCACTAAGTTTTCAAGATGCTAAATTTTTCTAAGGAAAAGATTTAACACTTTTAAGATGTTGAAATTTTCTAAGGGAAATAGTGTTGTCAAAATAATTATCAAATATTTTCTAAGGAAATTTTCCACGAAAAAGTGTTGTCAAAATTTTATTACTCAAAAATTTTCTAAGGAAGAAATAACACTTTTGTGGGAGAGGTGAAATATTTCTAAGTTATTTTGCATCTAACGTGATCATCATGACTAGCTAAAATTTCTATACGAAATTAATGTGGAGAACAATTTTAATATAATTTACTTATTAAAATAACACCTAAAAAGAAATAAAAACAATTTACATGCAAAAACACATAAAAACACTTCTACAAAAATACAGAGCAATGCTACGGCCATTATTTATACAAACAAAAATATAGCAAAATATTTTGCTCAATTATCAATTTTTAAAAATTAAATTATAGCCAAAATATCAATTAAACATTTTTAAAATTTATCTAAATTAATTTCGTCCAAACCTCAAATTAAGCATACAGAAAGTTTCTACACATTATTAGCTTTCCAAAAATACAAATTTCATAAATTTTGGCTAAAGGAATAAAAATTAATAATGAATCTAAAATCCAGGGACTAATCTGTGATGCGCAGGGGCTAAACTGCAAAGAAACTAAAAGATTTCTCGCTCTGAAGTCCCCAGGCGACGTGGCGCTTCCTGATTGGTGCGCGTTTCCTTCACGGGCAGATGCGGGCGCGGGCGGACGGACGCGGACGTGGGCGATGCGGGCGACTCCGTGACGTGGCGACTCCTCATTGGTTGATACCTCTTCGCGGCGTCGATCTAATCTTGAGCGTTGAAGCCAGATCCAACGGCCTAAGTTCTACTGGACCATAAGGTCGCCGGCGCGGCTGCCGGTGCTACTCCGACGATGGTGGCTCCATTGCCGGCGACGAGCTAACCGCAAAACAGAAGAGGACTGGATGCGCGAGTCGTACCCTGGGGCGTAGATCGACACGGCGAAGACGATGGCGTGGTCAGGGAGAAGCTTCGCGTCCTGGTTCGCCGGGATTGCTCGCCGGAGTCGCCGAGGGCGGCTGGAGCTTCGGGTCGAGCTCGAACTGCTCGTTCTGCTGCGGAATAAAATACGGCACCAGGTCAGAAAGCTGCGCGAGGAAGAGTTAAGAAGAACGGAAGGGATGAGGAGGCTCAGGGTGTCCTGTACTCGCCGGTATTTGAAGATTACGACGGCGGCCGTGGCGGCGCTCCGTGGATGATCTCGAGCAGCCTGGAGGCTCTCGGGTTTAGGTTTCTGGGGCAAAAGAGGCGGCGGGGACGGAGGTTTATATGGGGGAAAGGGTTCGTGCAAATACGCAACAAATCGCGACGAAATCGGGCGGATTCGGTTAGGGTTCGGGAGGAATCCGTGATGAACACGGTGGAGACGATGATGACGTCATCGCTGACGTCATTGGTGGGGCCCACATGTCAGTCAGAGGAAAGGACGAGGCGGCCTGGGCCGTGGCCGGTGTTGGGCTGTTGCGCGCGAGGGTTAGCTAAATGGGCTCGGCCCAATTAGGCCAGGCGTTAGTTTTTCCACGAAAACATTTTCTTCTTTTCTGTTTTATTTCAAAACCAAATAACTTTTGAATTATAAATCCAAATCAAATCAAACCACTTTCAATAATTTTGTAAAAACAAACTCTTTGATCTGCAGCCTTTAAATATCATTTTCCAAAATATTTTATTATCTAAAATTTTGAAATGAGGTTAAATGGATTTTGGACATAATAATGCCATTTTAAATCTATAGGGTTTTTATGAATTCCTTTTGAAATATAATTTTAACCCAAGGCCAAATATAAGTAATGTGATTTATCTCACTCAATAAAATAATTTGGTATAAAACATAAGTAGTTTTAAAAAGGGTTTTGATAAATCAAAATGATTTCAAAACTCATTTTAGAAATCCAAATAAATATTTTCTTTCAAAAGTAAGACTATAAAATTTGAGAATAGAGATTAGGTAAGTAATAGAATAATTCTTAACACATCCAAACTATTCACAATCAACACCCTTTTTCAAATAGAAATCATTTTGATTTCCAACTAGTTTTTTTAATAAACAATATGGCACTTAATGTCAAATTTAAAATAGGTTTTTAAAACAATCAAATGTGGCTTAAGTAAAAGTTAAATACCACAAGATATATATTTGCAAAGATAAATATTTCAACAGATACAAACAAATCAGAAGCAAACATCAACAGAACAATACTTAAAGTTAAAAGAAGTATGGAGCATAAATGCTCTACTAATATATTTTCTTAAATATGTTTTCAAGTGGAAATTTATTTCCCACTTTTGAAATAACCAAAAGCAAACAATGCAAGATGATGATGAATGCATGCATGAATTTTCTTTTCAAGGCAAAATACTATAATAGTTTTCAAAAGTTTTAAATTTTTCTGATTTTTCAGCTTTTGAAAAACCTGGGATGTTACAGGAAAGAAGAGAGCCAACACAACGGGGGAAATTCCCACGAAGAAAACCCTAGTGCGGCTCATAATACAAATATTGGGCAGCACGGCACAAGTAACCCCAGGCAAACGGGGCAGTATCACACAATAGTTATCGATGACTCCAAAAGGGAAGAGAAATTGAGTCGCAGAAGTCAGCAGGTGAACGCCGTGATACCAGTAACACCCAATTGGTTAAGATGGTCAGAACACGCAGTAACCTGGAGTCGCGACAATCACCCGCCACAAGTATGGGAACCTGGCAAGTTAGCACTGGTTGTGGCGCCGTACGTTGCAGGATACAAGCTGACCAAGGTGCTTATGGATGGGGGAAGCAACATTAATATCTTATACTACGATACGTTCCAGCGTCTAGGACTCAAGGATTCCAGCCTGCAGCCCACGTTAACAGTGTTTCACGGCATTGTCCCAGGAAAGTCCACGCGACCAGCAGGGAAAATAACCCTAGGGGTAACTTTTGGGACAGAAGAAAACTTTAGAAGCGAATTCTTATGCTTCGAGGTGGTAAAATTTCAAAGCCCATATCACGCCTTGTTTGGAAGAACGGCCTTTGCTAAGTTTATGGCCAGACCATGCTACGTGTACCTACAGTTGAAAATACCAGGACCAAAAGGGGTCATCACAGTGTATGGAGATAGAGAAAAAGCAATAGAATGTGAAAAGGGAGATGCGGCCTTCGCAGAATCCGCCTGTGCCGCGGAGAGCTAAAAGGCTATAAGTCGCAGGTGGACCCAAATGACATGAGTGTGGTTACCACGCCATCTGCCGAGCCACCAATGAAATTCAAAGCGGCCCAGGACACCAAGCAGATAAATCTTGTTCCTGGCGACTCATCCAAGCAAACCAGCATTGGAGCACACATGGAAGAAGAGCAGGAGAAGGCCCTCGTCGCTTTCTCCAGGAAAATAAGGACATCTTCGCATGGAAGCCGTCAGATATGCCAGGGGTGCCAAGAGAATTAGCAGAACATAGCCTCAAAGTAAACCCTGTGGCTAAACCAGTGAAGCAACCACTACGGCGTTTCCACGATGATAGGAGAAAGGCAATAGGAGAGAGATAGCTCGCTTGCTGGCTGCAGGTTTCATCACAGAAGTATACCATCCGGAGTGGGTGGCAAACCCAGTATTGGTTATGAAAAAGAACGGTACATGGCGAATGTGCGTTGATTACACCAGTCTCAACAAAGCCTGTCCAAAGGACCATTTGCTTACCGCGAATCGACCAAGTGATTGATTCAACTGCTGGGTGCGAGCTGTTATGCTTTTGGATGCCTACTCAGGCTACCATCAAATCAAATGAAGAAGGAGGACCAAGAAAAGACGTCCTTCATAACACCCTTTGGAGCTTTTTGTTATGTCAGCATGCCCTTTGGGTTGAAGAACGCAGGTGCGACTTATCAAAGATGCATTCAGAATTGTCTACACAGCAAATAGGTCGCAACGTTCACGCCTATGTGGATGATATTGTGGTTAAGTCGCAAGTTGGCCAGGATCTCATTAGTGACCTGACAGAGACATTCACAAATCTCAGAAAATACAACATGAAGCTCAACCCCACAAAGTGTGTCTTTGGGTACCAGCAGGAAAGCTATTGGGATTCATAGTATCAGAGAGGCATTGAGGCCAACCCTGACAAGATAAAGGCCGTGATGGATCTCCAAAAGCCAGAAAAGATAAAAGATGTGCAGACTTACCGGTGCAGCAGCTTTGAGTCGCTTTATATCAAGATTGGGAGAGAAAGCACTACCTTTGTACAGACTGTTGAAAAAATCAGACACCTTCGTTTGGGACGCAGAGGCTATGAAGCTCTGACAGCCTTGAAACATCAATTGACAAATGCTCCAGTTTTGGCGGCTCCAAAGGATAAAGAGCCAATGCTACTATATATAGCGGCAAATTCCCGTGCTGTGAGCGCTGTCATGGTTGTGGAGAGACAAGAAACAGGAAAGGAATACCCTGTCCAGAGACCAGTATATTACGTGAGCGAAGTCCTCACAGCTTCCAAACAGCGTTACCCACAGTGGCAGAAGTTGGTGTTTGGAGTGTTCATGGCGAGTCGCAAGCTGAAGCACTACTTCCAAGAGCATCCAATAACTGTGGTTAGTTCAGCACCATTGGCAGATATCATTCGTAATCGAGAAGCTACTGGAAGAGTCGCTAAGTGGGCGATCGAGTTGGGACCACATCACATCAGACGAGCCGCGACATCAATTAAGTCGCAAGCCCTTGCAGATTTTATTAACGATTGGACAGAAATCCAAGTCGCTCCTAGCATGGCAGAAACCAAATACTGGACCATGCATTTTGATGGGTCAAGACAGTTGCAAGGCTCGGGGGCTGGAGTTGTTCTAACATCTCCCAAGGGAGACAAGCTGCGGTATGTGCTACAGATACACTTCAACTGCACAAATAACGTGGCGGAGTACGAGGCACTGCTTCATGGTCTACGTATAGCAAAGGAGATGAACATCAGTCGCATACGCTGTTTTGGCGATTCAGACTTGGTGGCACAGCAGGTCTCTGGAACGTGGGACAGCAAGGATGCGAACATGGCTGCATATAGAAGAGAGGTGGACAGAATTGCTGGACATTTCACTGGATACCAAGTTGAACATTGATCGGAGACAAAACGAAGCTGCGGATGCCCTGTCTCGGCTTGGATCCAATAGACAGTCAGTCCCACCCAATGTTTTCCTGGATGAACTGCACAATCCATCAGTCAAGCCTCCAGCAGAGATTGACATTGCAGAGCCAGAGGACGATTCAACTTTAGTCGCAGCCCTGCATGAACAGCCAGGATGGACAGAGCCATACATGGCATATTTAAGTCGCGGAGTGCTGCCAGATGATGAATTGAGGCGCGCAAAATCATACGACGATCAAAGGCCTATACAATCATCAACAATGAATTATACAAGCGCAGCGTGTCAGGAGCATTCCAAAGATGTGTCTCACCAGAAGAGGGACGAAAAATCTTGCACGAAATTCATTCAGGCGATTGTGGCCATCATGCTTCGTCAAGATCTTTGGTGGCAAAGGCGTTCCGACATGGATTCTTCTGGTTAACAGCATTAGCAGATGCAGAGCAAATTGTCAGAGTGTGCGATGGATGTCAAAGATACGCTAGGCAAGATCATATGCCAGCTCAAGCACTTCGCACAATACCCATCACATGGCCTTTTGCCGTATGGGGTTTTGACATGGTAGGGCCTTCAGACGGTCTTCAAACGGAAAAACTCACCTCTTGGTCATGGTGGACAAATTCACAAAGTGGATAGAAGCAGAACCTGTGGGAGATTGCGAGGCTGAAACAGCAGTCAAGTTCTTGAAGAAGGTCATATTCCGCTTTGGTACCCCCATAGTATCATTACAGACAATGGGAGCAACACCTCTGAAGGGGCTACACAGATATTTTGCGCAGACAATGGGATAAGATTGGACCTCACGTCAGTAGCACACCCGCAGAGCAATGGACAAGCTGAGCGAGCTAACCAGGAAATTCTCCATGGAATTAAGCCGCGCCTTATTGAAAAGGTCGAAGCATCTCCAGGATGTTGGGTGGAAGAACTGCCAGCAGTACTGTGGAGCTTAAGAACAACCCCTAACAGATCCACAGGATTTACACCATATTTCATGGTCTATGGAGCAGAAGCAGTCATGCCCAGCGACATCATACATGATTCACCAAGAGTTGCGGCTTACATCGAGACAGATAATGAGATAGCTCGGCAAGACTCGGTGGACACATTAGAAGAGGTTAGAGACTTGGCAGCATCAAGGTCAGCGGTATATCAACAAGACTTGCGACGCTATCATGCCAGACGCATCAAAACCCGCACCTTTCAAGAAGGCGACCTAGTACTGCGACTTAAACAAGATCACAAGGGAATGCATAAGCTGTCCTCTCCATGGGAAGGACCCTACATCATCAGCAAGAAGCTAAACAATGGGTCGTATACCTGCTGGATGTAAGGGAAGAAAGCAGCGAACGCCATGATTTCGAGGATCGTCTCGAGGCACCTCGCCCTTGGAACGTCGCACACCTGCGACCGTACTATACATAAGAAAAGGCTAATCAGAGCCAAGCATCATCCTTTCCAGCTTTATAGCTGAGTATCATCACAGCCACTCAGGGCTAGAACTTCAACTTTGGTCGCCACCTAGGCGCGACCTATGCAACATCTGATCGCCACCCAGGCGCGATCGACCCTTGTATCAGAAACCGGCTGCCACCTAGGCGCGGCCGTAAACTTTGTATCATCTCTGGTCGCCACCTAGGCGCGACCGACCCCATGTATCACCATGGATCGCCACCTACGCGCGATCCAACCCTATGTATAACACTCGGTTGCCACCTAGGCGCGACCTTATGTGTCATCATAATCAAAGCTTATCATAGCTTAGCCTATCATGGCAATATCATTATGTTTCTTGGGGTCTTTGTTACCCTGAAACAGCCAATTTATTGGCAATTATCAAATTTACCTTAAGTTGGATTGCTACTCGCATTATGTGGCCAAAGTACTGGGGTGTGGCGTCAATCGAGCTTGATTGCCTATCATGGCCGCTCTCGACCCTGAACACACATGTTCCTAGGAAATACTGAGTCGCGCGAGTGCCCACTTAAGGATTCAGATGGCCTAACTAGAGGTCGATGTACTGCTTATAGTACGGCAACACCAATTACAATTACTTGTATCTTAACAATTGTTTTATTCATGATATCAAGTTACAGGTGATGACCTTCAGAGTTCTCTGAGAAGAATTGAGATGATTACCACATTACATCCTCTCAATCCTTGGGGGCTACATATATTATCATCAAAAATTTGAAGATGGTCGTCATCAAGTTCTGAAGCTATCAGGCTCTAACAAAGAAGCTCACGAAGTCAGATGATCTTCCAGGTGCGAGTCAAGGCCAATCCTGCACAATTATAAGTCGCGAAACAAGGAAAAGCGCGGCCTAAACATTCAAGATCAAGAAATACTATGAAGTTCAGGCCACGCTTGGGGGCTAATGTCGGGGGAATACTTTCTGGATTGACCGCGGCCCAGTGCGACTTACTTTACTCGCACGGACAAAGGCCCACTTAGAACGCCATAAGGGGAAAGTTCTAGAAGACATATCCCGGAGGACGTGAAGACCAAGTAGTCTCCGAGTAGGCCTCTGTGGACATTCCTTGTGGGGAAGTTTCCTTTGTAACCTAGCGAGCCTCTGTGTATATAAAAGGACTCGCAGGACTTAGAACGGGTCAAGCTATCAAGCCCTAAACCCTAGTTCATACGGCGAGTACCAGATCGGATCGCCTCCATTGTAACACCTTGATTATCATATCAATACCAATCTAGGGTAGGCAGGAAGTAGGTCTTTTACCTCACATTGAGGGGGCCGAACCTGGGTAAATCTGTGTTTATTTTTGTTCCTGCGATCCCAAGCTCAGAGATGCTTGACTCGCGTAATCCCACACCTACGAAGTCATCTATGACACCTGACGTGACAAACCCACGACAAATACGGCGAGGTGTCAGGGAGGTGCGCACGGTCGAAGCGAAGCGAAGGGGAGGGTTGCGAGGGGCAATGCACGCAAGGGCTCACCGGAATACGGCGAGGTCGTCGACGGCAGTGGCGGCACGGCGGCGACTCGTGCGGGCATCCTGGGGGCTCTCGTCTCGATTTGTTTGCGGCAAAAAGACGTCGGTGTCGTGGGGTTTATATAGGGGCAAAACGCGTGCGATTGCGTGCGAATCAAGCCGGATTCGGTTAGGATTTGGTTAGGGTTTGCGTCGGGTGTTCGTGACGTGCACGGCGAGTTGAGGGTGATGACAGGTGGGGCCGGGCTGTCAGCGGAAGGGAGAGAGAGAGATGGGCTGGGCCAGGGTGGCCTGCTACGTGCTGCGCGGCGCGAGTGAAAGAAGATGGGCTCGGCCCAATTAGCTCGTTTCGCATTTTTTTCCAGAAACTGTTTTTCTTTTCTGTTTTTAAACAAATTCAAATAACTTTTGATTTATAAAACCAAATCCACTCAAACCAAATTCTATACTTTTGTAAAAACATGCCCCACATGTTTAGCATGTATTGGGGATAAAATATTCAAAACTTTATTTGAAAATTTGAAATAGTTTGTGAAGACATTTGCAGATACTTTGCAAATTAGGTTTTTGAGATAAATTCTCTAAATTTCATAATTTGAATTCAAACACAATGCAATCAATGATGCAATGACATGATGCATGATGCAAATGAAAAGTTTTAAATTTTTGTGAAAATTGGGATGTTACAAACCTAACCCCCTTAAGATGAATCTCGCCCTCGAGATTCGGGTTGGCTAGCAAATAGGTGAGGATGTTCTTCTCTAAGGTCATCTTCTCTTTCCCAAGTTGCTTCTTCCTCTGAATGGTGATTCCATTGTACTTTGCAAAATTTGATGGTCTTGGTTCTGGTAATTCTCTCTGCTGTCTCCAAAAATTTTATGGGTTTTTCCTCATAGGTGAGATCACTTTCCAGCTGAACCTCTTCTAGTGGTACTGTATCTCTCAGCGGAGTTTCTGCCATTTCAGGGTGACATTTCTTCAGCTGACTAACATGGAAAACATTGTGAACTGCAGAAAGTGCTTCCGGTAGTTCCAACTCATAGGCCACTTCTCCTTTGCGTGACAACACTCTATAAGGTCCAATAAACCTTGGTGACAGTTTTCCTTTGATTCCAAACCTCTTCACTCCGCGAAGGGGTGAGACTCTAAGATATGCTCTATCTCCAATATCATATGTGACTTCTCTTCGTTTGGAATCAGCATAACTTTTCTGCCTGGATTGGGCTGTCTTCAATCTGTCCTTAATCAGCCTAACCTTTTCTTCAGCTTCTTCGATTATATCAGGACAAAACAGACTTCTTTCCCCTACTCCACTCCACAAAAGTGGGGTAGTGCATTTTCTTGCATACAGTGCTTCAAATGGTGACATCTCTATGCTGGCTTGATAACTATTATTATAAGAGAACTCAGCATATGGGAGATTATCATCAACTAGACTTATAGTCTAATGCACATGCTCTCAGCATGTCCTCTAGAATTTGATTTACCCTTTCAGTCTATCCATCAGTCTGCGGGTGAAAGGCTGTGCTAAACTCTAGCCTAGTTCCAAGGACTTCATGTAACTGCTTCCAGAAATGTGAAGTGAATTGAGTGCCTCTATCTGACACAATCTTCTTTGGAACTCCATGCAAACATACTATTCTCTTCATGTAAATATCTGCTAGCTTGGCACTGGTGTACGTTGTCTTTACAGGCACGAAACGAGCTACTTTGGTCAAACGATCAACAATAACCCAAATAGAATCATAACTAGACTTGGTTCTGGGTAGACCTGTGATGAAGTCCATCCCAATCTGATCCCATTTCCAGTTGGGTACTGGCAAAGGTTGTAGTAACCCTGCTGGTTTCTGATGCTCAGCCTTCACATGGCTACACACATCACACTTGGAAATATATTCTGCAATATCTCTTTTCAAATTGTTCCACCAAAACCTTTCCTTCACATCCATATACATCTTGGTGTTACCCGGGTGTATGGAGTAAGGTGAGTCATGGGCTTCCTGAAGTATCAACTCCCTGAGATCAACATCTTCTGGAACACAAATTCGTTTCATGAACCATACTATGCCTTCTTCATCTAGTCGAAATCCTCTGGCCTTGCCTTCACTTAAGTTCTTCTTGATTTCTTCTATCACTTTGTCTTCCTTCTGAGCCTCTTTGATTTTGTCCATCAAACAAGGTTGTACTTCTAGAGATGCTACAAAACCTTCAGGTACTATCTCTAACCTAAGATCCTTGAATCCCTTGCATAGTTCTTCTGGCAATTCCCCTGCCGTGAGTCCGTTAACATAAGTTTTATGGCTTAAGGCATCAGCTACTACATTGGCTTTTCCTGGGTGATATTGCAAACTCAGGTCATAGTCCTTAATCAATTCCAGCCATCTCCTTTGTCGCATGTTCATTTCCTTCTGTGTGAAGAAGTATTTAAGACTTTTATGGTCCGTGAATACTTCACAACGCTTTCCATAGCGATAGGGCCTCCATATCTTCAGGGCATGTACTACTGCTGCTAATTCTAAGTCATGTGTGGGGTAGTTGACTTCATGCTTCTTGAGCTGTCTTGAGGCATATGACACCACTTTGCCTTCTTGCATCAACACACCTCCAAGTCCTCGGTGTGAAGCATCGCAGTACACTTGGAAATCTTTCTCCAGATATGGTAAACATAGAACAGGTGCTGATACTAAACGTTTCTTCAGTTCTTGAAAACTAGTTTCACATTCTTCGGTCCACACAAACTTCTTGCCCTTTTGTAGCAATTCTGTTAAAGCCTTAGCAATTTTGGAGAAATTTTCAATGAATCTCATGTAGTATCCTGCTAGTCCCAGAAAACTACGGATATCTCCCACATTCTTGGGCGACTCCCAGTTGGTTATTGCCGAAACCTTTTCAGGGTCTACTGCTATTCCATCCTTAGACACAATGTGTCCTAGAAATCCAACTTGTTCCAGCCAAAACTCACATTTGCTGAACTTGCCATACAATTTGTGCTCTCTAAGTCTTTGCAAAACTTGATGTAGATGTTCTTCATGTTCCTTGTGATCTTTGGAGTAGATCAAGATGTCATCGATGAGCACAATGACAAACTTGTCTAAGAAATCTATGAACACTTTATTCATCATATTCATGAAGTATGCCGGCGCATTGGTTAAGCCAAAGGCATAACTGTGTACTCATACAGACCGTACCGGTGGTGAAAGCAGTCTTAGGTATGTCCAACTCTCTAACCTTCATCTGAAAGTATCCAGATCTGAGATCAATCTTTGAGAACACACAGGCCCCTTTCAATTGATCAAAGAGGTCGTTGATTCTAGGGAGTGGGTATTTGTTCTTAATAGTTACTTCATTTAAAGCTCTATAGTCCGTGACTAGCCTCTGAGTACTATCTTTCTTCTCAACAAATAAGATTGGTGCTCCCCAAGGTGAAGAACTTGGACGGATAAAACCTTTCTACAACTGTTCCTCCAACTGTTTCTTGAGTTCTTTCAGTTCCTCTGTCGCTATTGGGTATGGTCTTTTGGCTATTGGTCCTGTGCCTGGTTTAAGCTCAATGAGAAACTCAACATCTCTATCGGGTGGCATTCCCGGCAGTTCTTCAGGAAACACATCTGGGTATTCCCTTACTATGAGCACATCACCAAGGCTAACCCCCTTAAGAGAGTTAAGCCTAACCTTTTTCATTTCGAATTTTGACTTGAATCTGATCTTCCTTTTCTCTGGGGTGGTGAGGGTGATTGCTCTATTTGCACAGTCTATGACTCCTTCAAAACGAGCCATCCAATCCATCCCTAGTATAACATCTAAGCCTTGGGTTTCTAGGATGATTAAGTCTGCTGGAAACTGATGTTTTCCAATCTCAAGATTTAGTTGTCTACACCCAAATGACACTATCATTTCTCCTCCCGGAGAACTGACTCTAATTGGACACCCAATGTTTTCAACATCTAGCCCATTTTTGTTAACAAATTCTCATGATATGAATGAATGAGATGCTCCGGTATCAAATAAAACTAATGCTGGACAAGAGTTGATTAGGAACGTACCAATCATAGAATCAGGTTCACCAAAGACTTCTTCAACATTGATGTGGTTCACATGTCCCTTGTTGAAAGGATTGGGCTTGGTGGGAGTGTCCACTCTCTTCTCAGGACATTCATTAGCATAATGTCCCTTGTTGTTGCACTTGTAGCAAAGCACTTGGCTGGGATGCTTTCCATTGTTATGGTTATGTCCAGCATGTCCATTTTGTAACACCCCAAAAATATTAATCAATATTATTACTCCAAAAATGAGAGCCAACAAAAACTTTTGTTGATTTTTATGTGTTGTTTATAAATTGTTGCTTGTGGTAATTAATTCTTGTTGCTTGTGTTGCTTGTTTGCTTGAATTAATAGAAAGAAAATGCAAAAGCAAAAGTGAAACAAGAAAAATAAAAGTGACAACTAAGAAACTCAATAATGTTCCAAACAAAATTCAGAGGGATGATATATGAAACCTCTCATTTATATCCTTATCACTTATCTCTTCCAAATAATATCTTACACCTATTTAAAAAAAATCAAAAGTAAAAACAATTGAAATAAAACAAAATGCAATAATTAAAACCCTATGAAAGAAAATGATTCAAAACATTTTATTTTGAAATGCCAAATTTTGTGGAGCTACTACATGCTATGTGGAAGCCTCACAAATATTTGTGAATTTTTCTAAATTGTTTAAGTACCCCAACTAAATTCCAGAAAGTGCTGCTGGAAAAGAAAAGAAGAAAAAGAAGCAGAGAAGGACCTAGTTGTAAATGGAAAAAAGAATCCAGAGGGCGTTCTGCAAGAACGTCGTCGTCCACCTCTCTCCCTCGCCCCGAAGCGTCGCCGTGTCGCCGTGACCGTTCCCCGCCATTTCTGCGCTCCCCAGGCCCCCCTGGCCGCGCTCTCCCTCGCTCCCGTGCCTCTACAGCCGCGGCGCCGCAGAGGAGAGCACTTACGACCTCCCTCGCCTCGAATCCACCCCAGCACCGCCGTGGCAGCCGCGGCGATGCCGGCCCAAATTCGCGCAGCTCTCTGCACCTCGACACGCACCGCTCGAGCCAGAGCTTCTATAACGTGTCCAGACCCCGGTGGACGCCTAGTCTGCACGTCCCTCGCACCACCGCGACGGATTCGAGGAGAAATAACTCCGCCGTGCGCCATGGACGTCGATCGTGCACTCCGTCCACGATACGCTGGCCCTGCGCTATAAAACCACCCCCACACCCCTCTGGGAACACCACACCACCCCACTCCCTCACTTCTCCCTCTCGATTCGCCGTGCACCGCCAGGAGGGCGTGCTCTGCCGCAGCCTCTGCCGCCGTTGAGGTCGAGCACGGCCGCAACGCCACACTCTCCCTTTCCCTTCTTTCTGGCCTGCACGCTCTTCTGCAACCACACCAGACTCACGCGCCTCGCTTTTCCCTCTGTCTAGGGCAAAGGAGAGGAGCCAGGACCTCGCCGGAGCTCGTGCCGTGGCCGTGGAAGTTGGAGACCTCGCCGTCGCCGCTACACGCCGTCCCAGCAAGCACAGCTCGCACCAGCACCTTCCTCGAGCCTCCACCGTCGATCTGCATCATCGCCACGACCTCCCGAGCCCTCTAGGTGAGAGATTCATCCACCTCGCCGTCGCCGGCGCGGCAGCGCCGTTGAAAAATGGTCGCCGTCGTTGCGTGGATCAAGGGCCGTTGGATCTTGATCCGACGGTGCCTTACCGCTTCGTTTAGAAGAGAAAGAAAGAGAGAGACTGATGGGCGGGCCCCGCTTGTCAGGTTTTAAACAATTTCCCGCGCGCCATGTAGGCCCCACTAGTCAGAGATTTAAACATTATCCATAACTGGATTTCTCTGTTTAAAATGAAATATGAAATCAGTACTGGATCCAACTTTGAAATTCAATATCTCGAGATTTAGGAATCCAAATAAATCAAACTCAATTGTTCTGGAAAGCTTATGAAAATGTTTAACCAACCCAATTGGATTCATTCCATTTAATTAAATAAATAAAAAGTATTATTAAAAATACTACAGAAGGTTTAAATTCTAAACTTGTTTGTTTCTGATACTCTGTTAGTCCAAATAATTCCAAACCAATTTTGCTAGCTTAGTACTGCCATGTATTAGCTTCCCTAATTTTGGTAGAATTATTTGTGCAGTAGTATTTGTTTAGTATTAAGTTAAAGTTTAAACACCCTTCTGCACTCAAACATTTAAATATGTTTAATGGTTAACCCAAATGAATTAGGACCAATTTTGTTAGTCACATTTAGCCATGTTTAGTTACCCCTAAAAGGATTTAATTTTAGGATCAACAGAATTAATTGGTAGCTAAAACTTGATTATTAAGTTACTGGATTCAAACAAATGTGTAGGGAGTTTAGTAACTCCAATTGATCCAAATCAAATTGGTTGTCTTCTACACATCAGTAGCTTTCCATAGAATTTTAGTTTGTATTTTTGTGACCAACAGAACTCAAGTTGTGGAATTAAACATGTTCAAAAGTTTCTGCCATAATTTAGAAGTAATTAAATAATGTTTAATTCAATTATTTGAAAACCAAATTGTATGGTTTGATGTGTGCAGTAGCTATTGTGATGTTCATGATTGTTATGTTGAGATGATTGCTTGTATAGCTTAGTGATTGTTTGCATTGTTTGTTTATTAATTAGACGAGAACGTTGTCGGATATATCGAGGAAGGAGAGTTTGCTGAATTGAAGAACAAGAGCAAGATCACTTTGCCAAGCAAGGCAAGCTATTCTCTGAGCTTGCACTACAAACATATGCATCTACTTTCATAACATGTTTTACTCTCAAAGCAAGATTTATAAAACCCATTTCAAAAGTATATGGATATTATTTTGCCACCTATGTAGAATATAGTAGTTATATAAATTTAGGATGGGAAAAACAATGTGTTTATTCAAAACTCCTTTGAAATTACTTGTGAGTTTATGAAATGCCGAGATGTCGGTGTTGGAATGGAGAAGTGGAAAAATGGTGATGTTTATGAAAAATGCACAGTGTCCTAGTACTATGGACCAATCTACCCTGTGCGACCACATTTACCATATGGGAAAAGGCTTAGTCATGTAGTTTGCTCTTATTAGTATGGGATACCTCATCGACGGAGATGACTCCGTTATGCATGAGGGGATGGTCCGAGGACCTACCCCCTGACCCGGGTCCTCACACAAGTTGGTGGGGAGGATAGAAGGTTCCACCATAAACCGCCGGACAAAACTATGAGTCCTCACACTTAGGGTTTCTGACGGGAAACTGGACTGGGTGTCGATGGAAAGTGTCATATGGGAAGGATCCTATACTAGCATGAGCAAATAAGAGGCTATGGCCGGCGGCTTACTTCGCATACACCTGGTATGGCGAGACGTGGCAGACACGATGAGTTGCCGGATGGATGTGGGTTAAAAGCGTGCTACCTCTGCAGAGTGTTAAAACTATTCGAATAGCCGAGTCCTCGGATATGGACAATTGGGAGACTGTCCTAAGACCTTGTGCAAGTTTTTAAAAGACTTTGAGTTTTAAAAGAAAAATGAAGTGGAGAATGTTTCCTACACCTATACCAACGGATCGGTATGAGGTGGTTGGATGAAAGTGGACCATGACGGGCTATGGTCGGAAAAAGGAGGAGTTTTGGAGAAACAGATAAAATGGTGACTTCTTTAAAGATAGTTATAAAACTCTTCTTACCTTTTTCAATAAAGATATAGAGATGTTTTAAATAAATAAAAGTTGTCAACTAAAATAAAACTGGTGCATACTCATGTTGGGGTAGTTTGCGAGTACATTCAAATGTACTCATATTGGTTTCGTCCCTGGCTATTGTCCTAGCCAGACTACGAGGAGGAGCACTACGCCGAGCAGGAGTATGGCGACTTCTACGCCAACTAAGGATCTCCACAAGTCAGCTGCCTGTCGGGTTGTCATCGTTAGAATATGATGTCTACTACGCCGTAGCTTCCGCTGATATTTTGGTTTGGCCCATGAAGGCACCTATGTAAGACTTGGTCTAAATGACCATTTATGTAAGACTTTTATTCGGTATGTAATGGATGTAAACTTTGGTATCCAATTCGGATTATGTGCAACGACAGACTGATCACGGGATCGTTGTGTTAAGCATAATCGGGTATTTCGGACAGCTAGTCCGGGGTCCCCACAGACTTGGTATCAGAGCCATCCTGACTTTAGGAAACCTTAGTTAGCATGGTCGTTTGTCAAATGTTACAAAAAGATGAATTTCTAAAAAGAAAGGAATGAAGTATTTTTGAAAACTGCTTATCTCCAATCCTCTTACTTATGCAAAATTTTACTCTCATTAAATATTACATTTTCCTTATATCCCTAAAATTTTGCACACCTCTCATTAAGCTTAAAATTTGACTCACTTGTTGCCCTACTATATTAAAATTTTGATACACTTGTCACCTAACTAACTTAAAATTTTGCTTAAAAATTGTAGATGGCACTCCATTGGACCGAGTTCGTTCAGCTGAGAAGGACAGCAAGCTGACGTTTGAGAGGGACTTGTTCGAGTTGACCAAGCTGTTAGGTCGCCCCGCTCCAGAGTTTGAGGGAGCTCAGATTGATGTTCACGGTGTCGGAAGGCTGAGCTGGCTCATCAGGTCGTCAGTTCGCAGGAACATCAAGTCTCCCAGTTCCAGGACTCATCTTCACCACCAAGGAGGCCACCTGGGTTGACGGTCTCTGTACTGCTACACAGAGGATGCTAGCCCGACTTTGTGAGGAGCACAAGGCGGAGTTAGTAGACTCCCGTTTCCGGTTCTACGGGAGGCGCAACTGTGACGGACACCCTACTCCTTCCCTTACCACCCGATGTTTGGGAGCTACATCATGGACATGGAGATCTTACTTCAGTGCACTCAGGATGATCTGTTGCGCACTAGGATTCAGCTCCACTTTGACCGCGAGTCGCTCGTTGAGCTTCGCGAGAACGAGATGAAGCTGATGGAGGAGAAGGTCGCTCTTCTCAGGAAGAGGGCCCAGCTGAGGAGACTATCGTGAAGCTCCGCACGAAGGTGGCGAGCAGGACGGGCTGATTGAGGATCTAGAGCACCATACTGACGAGATGGAGGAGGAGGGCGAGGATCTCCGCAAGGAGAACAACGCTTTCCTCAGTGACGATGATGACTTCGTGGAGGAGATGGACTGTGAGGAGGAGGATGATGAGGAGGAGTTAGTTGACGAGGAGGAGGAGCCACTCGAGCAGTTCTCGAGGACGAGGAGGAGGATCCCGAGGAGCCACCTACCAGTCAGATGCTGACGTGTTAGAGCTGGAGGTTCCACCTCAGTAGGCGAGTGACTTGATCACTACCGCAGGATTAGGTTGACCCCTATCGCTAGTCGAGTCGTAGTGGTTCTTTTGGAAACCAGATGTTATGTATCTTAGATGTAAGGTGATGTTGTAAGCTTGATGTTGATGTGAACTCCTTGATGTGTTGTTGTAAATATAAGTATGTTTGTCTTGTTTAAATCTGTGTGAAATATTTTCATATAAACTTAAATTAATCAACCACTTGAGAGATCGTCTTTTCCCTTAGTCGAACTTTTCTTGCCTTGCCTCTTATACCCGGTGTGCTTCAGGATGCCGCCCCGTCGCAGCAATGCGGAAGGATCAGGATCAGCACCACCACCACCGGACCCAACCCCCACCCAACTTCTCGCGCTTATCATGGAGGAACGTGAAAATGCCCGGCAAGAGCGCCAGCTCATCTCGTGCCTACAACAACTCGCAGCCGCTTATAACAACAACAACAATAACAACAACAACAACAATGGTGGTAATGGCAATGACGATGGAAACCAGCGATCCCTTAGGCGATTTTCAGAAGACCAACCCACCCACCTACTCCAAGGGACTTCACCCACTGAAGCCGATGATTGGCTTCGCACCATCGACAACAATCTGAAGTTGCTGCTGTGGGAGAAATGAGAAAGTGTTGTATGCAACCCACTATCTCGCTGGACCTGCAAGAGCTTGGTGGGAAACTACCAAGGCTCTCCAGCAAGCTGGTCATGTCATCAACTGGGCTGAGTTCCAGGAGAAGTTCCGCAAGAAGCATATTCCCACGGACTTATTGAGAGGAAGAAGGATGAGTTCCGCAAGCTGAGGCAGGGAAGTAAGATGTGGTCGGTTATCTGATGAGTTTACCGACTTATCTCGGTATGCTCCTGATGACACCGACAAAGAGAGAAGAAGATGGAGCGTTTCATGAGTGGACTTCATGATGAACTGCAGTGTGCTTGGTTATCCATGACTTCCGTGATCTGGAGTCACTTGTGGACAAAGCCATCCAGCTGGAGACCAAGCGCAAGTCTATGTATGAAGGTCGCAAGAGGAGGATGAATGCTCAGGAAGGTTCGAGCAGCCAGAAACCTCGTATCTTTCAGCAGAACACCAGGCCTGCCTATCGTCCACCCCAAGCTCCACGCCCCAATTACCCTAACCGCCCAAACAACTTCAACCGCCCCAATGACAATAACCGTCCCGGAGGAAACTTCAACAACTTCACCCGCAATCCCAATGTGATCTGCTTTGAATGCGGCAACAAGGGTCACTACTCCAAAGAATGTCCCAATCCCAAGAGGAATGTCCAGCGCCCCAATGCGCCGGCACAGAACAATGGTCAAGGCCGCAATGGAAATGGAAATGGCAAGAATGCCGCACCCGCGGAAATGCTGCTGTTGCCAAGGGTCGTCTGCACCACATCAATGCTGAAGAAGCTCAGGATGCTCCGGATGTTGTGCTGGGTACGTTCCTTGTCAACTCAGTACCTGCAACTGTTCTGTTTGATTCTGGTGCTACCCATTCATTTGTTACCCAAGAATTTGTTGCTAAGGGAGGTTTAGTCGAGAGCCTCTTACCCAAACCCATGGTCATCCAAATCCCAGAATCCACCGTAGAGACCAAGATGTTTTGCTCCGATGTACCCCTTGAGATCAAAGGAGAAAAGTTTCCAGTTAACTTAATTGTTCTGGGAACCCAAGGCATCGATGTTATACTCGGTATGAATTGGTTAGCCAAGTACCATGGTCGAATTGACTGTGCCAGAAGAGCTGTATCCATCACCACCGACAAAGAAGTAGAAGTGGAGTATGTGTCTGAAACTAGTCAATCTCACCCAGGCTGCCATGAGAGCATAGCTCGACCTGCCCTAGATGAGATCCGTGTTGTTCACCTGTTCAAGGATGTTTTCCCAGAAGAATTGCCTGGTATGCCGCCAGACCGGGAAATTGAGTTCATAATTGAGCTTATCCCAGGAACCGCCCCATATCCCAAAGACCTTATCGGATGAATCCGGAAGAGCTGGTTGAGTTGAAGAAGCAATTGGCAGATATGCTCAGCAAAGGACTTGTCGCCCAAGCGCTTCACCTTGGGGATCACCCATTATTTTGTGGACAAGAGAGACGGTACCACACGCCTGTGTGTGGATTATCGCAAGCTGAATGACGTGACCATTAAAAATAAGTACCCTCTTCCCAAGATCGAGGATCTGTTCGATCAAATGAACGGAGCCCGAGTCTTTTCAAGATCGATCTTCGGACAGGATACCATCAGTTGAAGATCGAGAGACAGATATTCCCAAGACCGCCTTCACCACTCGTTACGGTTTGTTTGAATACACCGTGATGTCTTTTGGTCTGACCAATGCCCCAGCCTATTTCATGAATCTCATGAACAAGATTTTCATGGAGTACCTCGACAAGTTCGTGGTAGTTTTCCTTGATGACATCCTTATTTATTCCAAGACCGAAGAAGAGCATGCTGAACACCTGCGTCTAGTTTTGGAGACTCCGAGAGCACCAGCTGTATGCCAAGCTTAGCAAGTGTGAGTTTTGGCTCAGTGAAGTGGCATTTCTCGGACATTTGTGTCTGCCGGAGGAATTTCTGTGACCCAGAGAAGATCAAGCCATTTTGACTGGTTATCCCCAACCAATGTTTTGAAATCCGAAGCTTTCTCGGACTTGCCGGTTATTACCGCAAGTTCGTTGAAGGATTTTCCAGTATAGCCAAACCTATGACCCAACTGTTGAAGAAGGACAAGAAATTTGAATGGACTCAGAAGTGTGAGGATAGTTTCCAAGAACTGAAGAAGAGACTAACCTCAGCCCCAATCCTGATCATGCCAGACGTCACCCAGAGTTTCGACGTGTATTGCGATGCATCACGCCTCGGACTTGGTTGCGTTCTGATGCAAGAAGGCAAAGTTGTGTCGTACTGTCCCGGCAGTTGCGACCGCATGAAGAGAATTACCCAACCCATGACTTGGAGTTAGCTGCTGTTGTTCTTGCTCAAAAGTGGCGTCCCTATCTTGCGGGACATCGCTGCGAGGTCTATACAGATCACAAAAGCTTGAAGTATATTTTCACCCAGAAAGATCTGAACCTGCGACAGAGGAGATGGATGGAATTAATCAAGGATTATGATATTGGAATCCATTATCACCCGGAAAGGCTAATGTAGTTGCCGATGCCCTTAGTCGCAAACCTTGCACCCTGAATGCCCTGATCCAAGCCGAACAGCCAGCCTTGTTCAAAGAGTTCCAAGATTTTGGACTAGAGCTTGTTAGCCATGGTTATCTCGCCAATTTAGAGTTAACCCCAACCCTGATGGATCAAATCAAAGAAGCCCAAAAGGTCATGAAAGCATAGAGGAATTAGGAAGAAGATTTCCCTCGGCAAAGCACCCGGTTTTACCGAAGATGCTGAAGGAGTGCTGAAATTCAATG
Source organism: Poa pratensis (assembly GCA_947311845.1). Lineage (NCBI taxonomy): Eukaryota > Viridiplantae > Streptophyta > Magnoliopsida > Poales > Poaceae > Poa > Poa pratensis. The sequence continues at coordinate 68,381,768 of CAMZMU010000052.1, read as the reverse complement.
ACCGTATCTGTGTGCCCAATGTCACGGAACTTAAGGAGTTAATCCTGAAGGAGGCCCATGAGACCCCTTATTCAATCCACCCCGGCGGAACCAAAATGTACCAAGACCTTCGAGAAAGATTTTGGTGGCATGGAATGAAGCGAGAGATTGGTTCATTCGTAGCCAAGTGTGACATCTGCCAGCGAGTTAAGGCTGAACATCAGCGACCCGCTGGATTGCTTCAACCTTTGAAAATTCCCGAGTGGAAGTGGGATGAGATTGGAATGGATTTTATTACCGGACTTCCAAGATCCAACCGAGGCCATGATTCAATCTGGGTCATCGTTGATCGACTGACCAAGGTTGCCCACTTTGTTCCTGTCAAGACCACTCATACCGGAGCTCAGTTAGCAGACCTGTATATTTCCAGAATAGTGAGCCTGCATGGTGTGCCTAAGAAGATTGTATCTGATAGAGGCACGCAATTCACCTCAAGATTCTGGAAATCCCTTCATGAAGCCCTCGGAACCAAGTTAGCTTTAGCACAGCTTATCATCCCCAGACCGATGGCCAAACTGAGCGAGTGAACCAGATATTGGAGGACATGCTTCGCGCATGTGTTCTATCCTATGGTTCCAAGTGGGAAGATTGTCTTCCGTTTGCAGAGTTCTCGTACAACAACAGTTATCAGTCTAGTCTGCAAATGGCCCCTTTTGAAGCCCTTTACGGCAAGAAGTGTCGTACACCCCTGAATTGGTCCGATACCGGAGAAAGCAAATTGTTCGGACCAGATACCCTCCGTGAAGCTGAAGAGCAAGTTCAGCTTATTCGTGAACGCCTCAAAACTGCCCAATCCCGTCAGAAGAGTTACGCTGACACCAAGCGCCGTGACCTCACTTCAACGTCGGAGATTATGTTTATCTCCGAGTGACACCCCTCAAGGGAATGCAGCGTTTCCATGTCAAAGGAAATTAGCGCCAAGGTATATTGGACCCTTCAAGGTCATTGCTCGTCGAGGAGAAGTATCCTATCAGCTGGAGTTACCCCAGGAGTTAGGAGATTATCATGATGTCTTCCACATTTCCTTGCTCCGGAAGTGTCTTGAAGTTCCTGACCAGCCTGATGTTTTCAAAAACATCGACCACCTCTCCATCGACCTGAACCAAGACCTGACTATCGTGAGAGACCTCAAATTCTCGAAGAAGATGTTCGTGTTACCCGAAGACGTGCGATCAAGTTTTACAAAGTCCAGTGGACTAACCACTCTGAAGAAGAAGCAACTTGGGAACGCGAAGATTATCTTCGAAGCGAATTCCCAGACCTCTTAGTACCTAAGCCTAGCAAATCTCGGGACGAGATTTATTTAAGGGGGGAAGGATTGTAACATCCCAAAAATATTATCAGTATTATATTCCAAAAATGAGAGCCAACAAAAACTTTTGTTGATTTTATGTGTTGTTTATAAATTGTTGCTTGTGGTAATTAATTCTTGTTGCTTGTGTTGCTTGTTTGCTTGAATTAATAGAAAGAAAATGCAAAAGCAAAAGTGAAACAAGAAAAATAAAAGTGACAAATAAGAAACTCAATAATGTTCCAAACAAAATTCAGAGGAATGTATATGAAACCTCTCATTTACATCCTTATCACTTATCTCTTCCAAATAATATTTTACACCTATTTTAAAATTCAAAAGTAAAAACAATTGAAATAAAACAAAATGCAATAATTAAAACCCTATGAAAGAAAATGATTCAAAACATTTTATTTTGAAATGCCAAATTTTGTGGAGCTACTACATGCTATGTGGAAGCCTCACAAATATTTGTGAATTTTTCTAAAATGTTTAAGTACCTCAAATAAATTCCAGAAATGCTGCTGGAATGAAAAAAGAAGAAAAAGAAGCAGAGAAGGACCTAGTTGTAAATGGAAAAAAGAATCCAGGGGGCGTTCTGCAAGAACGTCGTCGTCCACCTCTCTCCCTCGCCCCGACGCGTCGCCGTGTCGCCGTGACCGTTCCCCGCCGTTTCGCGCTCCCCAGGCCCCCTGGCCGCGCTCTCCCTCGCTCCCGTGCCTCTGCAGCCGCGGCGCCGCAGAGGAGAGCACTTACGACCTCCCTCGCCTCGAATCCACCCCAGCGCCGCCGTGGCAGCCGCGGCGATGCCGGCCCAAATTCGCGCAGCTCTCTGCACCTCGACACGCACCGCTCGAGCCAGAGCTTCTAGAACGTGTCCGGACCCCGGTGGACGCCTAGTCTCCACGTCCCTCGCACCACCGCGACGGATTCGAGGAGAAATATCTCCGCCGTGCGCCATGGACGTCGATCGTGCACTCCGTCCACGATACGCCAGCCCTGCGCTAAAAACCACCCCCACACCCCTCTGGGAACACCACACCACCCCACTCCCTCACTTCTCCCTCTCGATTCGCCGGCACCGCCAGGAGGGCGTGCTCTGCCGCAGCCTCTGCCGCCGTTGAGGTCGAGCACGGCCGCGACGCACACTCTCCCTTTCCCTTCTTTCTGGCCTGCACGCTCTTCTGCAACCACACCGCACTCACGCGCCTCGCTTTTCCCTCTGTCTAGGGCAAAGGAGAGGAGCCAGGACCTCGCCGGAGCTCGTGCCGTGGCCGTGGAAGTTGGAGACCTCGCCGTCGCCGCAGAGGAGAGCACTTACAACCTCCCTCGCCTCGAATCCACCCCAGCGCCGCCGTGGCAGCCGCGGCGATGCCGGCCCAAATTGCACAGCTCTCTGCACCTCGACAAGCACCGCTTGAGCCAGAGCTTCTAGAACGTGTCCGGACCCCGGGACGCCTAGTCTCCACGTCCCTCGCACCACCGCGACGGATTCAAGGAGAAATATCTCCGCCGTGCGCCATGGACGTCGATCGTGCACATCCGTCCACGATACGCCGCGCCCTGCGCTATAAAACCACCCCCACACCCCTCTGGGAAACACCACACCACCCCACTCCCTCCACTTCTCCGTTCGATTCACGTGACACGACAGGAGGGCGTGCTCTGCCGCAGCCTCTGCCGCCGTTGAGGTCGAGCACGCCGCGACGGCACACTCTCCCTTTCCCTTCTTTCTGGCCTGCACGCTCTTCTGCAACCACACCGCACTCACGCGCCTCGCTTTTCCCTCTGTCTAGGGCAAAGGAGAGGAGCCAGGACCTCGCCGGAGCTCGTGCCCGTGGCCGTGGAAGTTGAGACCTCGCCGTCGCCGCTACACGCCGTCCCAGCAAGCACAACTCGCACCAGCACCTTCCTCGAGCCTCCGCCGTCGATCTGCATCATCGCCATGACCTCCCGAGCCCTCTAGGTGAGAGATTCATCCACCTCGCTGTCGCCGGCGTGGCAGCGCCGCTGAAAAATGGTCGCCATCGTTGCGGATCAAGGCCGTTGGATCTTGATCCGACGGTGCCTTACCGCTTTGTTTAGAAGAGAAAGAAAGAGAGAGACTGATGGACGGGCCCCACTCGTCAGGTTTTAAACAATTTCCCGCGCGTGCTGTGCCGCTGCCATGTAGGCCCCCACTAGTCAGAGATTTAAACATTATCCATAACTGGATTTCTCTGTTTAAAATGAAAATATGAAATGTACTGGATCCAACTTGAAATTCAATATCTCGAGATTTAGGAATCCAATAAATCAAACTCAATTGTTCTGGAAAGCTTATGAAATTTTTTAACCAACCCAATTCGATTCATTCCATTTAATTAAAAAATAAAAAGTATTATTAAAAATACTACAAGGTTTTAAATTCTAAACTTGTTTGTTTCTGATACTCTGTTAGTCCAAATAATTCCAAACCAATTTTTAGCTTAGTACTGCCATGTATTAGCTTCCCTAATTTTGGTAGAATTATTTGTGCAGTAGTATTTGTTTAGTATTAAGTTAAAGTTTAAACACCCTTCTGCACTCAAACATTTAAATATGTTAATGGTTAACCCAAATGAATTAGGACCAATTTTGTTAGATCACATTTAGCCATGTTTAGTTACCCTAAAAGGATTTAATTTTAGGGTCAACAGAACTTAATTGGTAGCTAAAACTTGATTATTAAGTTACTGGATTCAAACAAATGTGAGGGAGTTTAGTAACTCCAATTGATCCAAATCAAATTGGTTGTCTTCTACACATCAGTAGCTTTCCATAGAATTTAGTTTGTATTTTTGTGACCAACAGAACTCAAGTTGTGGAATTAAACATGTTCAACAAGTTTCTGCCATAATTTAGAAGTAATTAAATAATGTTTAATTCAATTATTTGAAAACCAAATTGTATGGTTTGATGTGTGCAGTAGCTATTGTGATGTTTGATTGTTATGTTGAGATGATTGCTTGTATATTAGTGATTGTTTGCATTGTTTGTTTATTAATTAGACGAGAACGTTGTCGGATATATCGAGGAAGGAGAGTTTGTTGAAACTGAAGAACAAGAGCAAGTCACTTTGCCGAGCAAGGCAAGCTATTCTCTGAGCTTGCACTACAAACATATGCATCTACTTTCATAACATGTTTTACTCTCAAAGCAATTTATAAAACCCATTTCAAAAGTATATGGAATTATTTTGCCACCTATGTAGAAATATAGTAGTTATATAAAATTTAGGATGGGAAAACAATGGTTTATTCAAAACTCCTTTGAAATTACTTGTGAGTTTATGAAATGCCGAGATGTCGGTGTTGGAATGGAGAAGTGGAAAAATGGTGATGTTTATGAAAAATGCACAGTGTCCTAGTACTATGACGACCAATCTACCCTGTGCGACCACATTTACCATATATGGGAAAAGGCTTAGTCATGTAGTTTGCTCTTATTAGTATGGGATACCTCATCGACGGAGATGACTCCGTTATGCATGAGGGGATGGTCCGAGGATCTACCCCCTGACCCGGGTCCTCACACAAGTTGGTGGGGAGGATAGAAGGTTCCACCATAAACCGCCGGACAAAACTATGAGTCCTCACACTTAGGGTTTCTGACGGGAAACTGGACTGGGTGTGATGGAAAGTGTCATATGGGAAGGATCCTATACTAGCATGAGCAAATAAGAGGCTATGGCCGGCGGCTTACTTCGCATACACCTGGTATGGCGAGACGTGGCAGACACGATGAGTTGCCGGATGGATGTGGGCTAAAAGCGTGCTACCTCTGCAGAGTGTTAAAACTATTCGAATAGCCGAGTCCTCGGATATGGACAATTGGGAGACTGTCCTAAGACCATGTGCAAGTTTTTAAAAGACTTTGAGTTTTAAAAGAAAAATGAAGTGGAGATTTCCTACACCTATACCAACGGATCGGTATGAGGTGGTTGGATGAAAGTGGACCATGACGGGCTATGGTCGAAAAAGGAGGAGTTTTGGAGAAACAGATAAAATGGTGACTTCTTTAAAGATAGTTATAAAACTCTTCTTACCTTTTTCAATAAAGATATAGAGATGTTTTAAATAAATAAAAGTTGTCAACTAAAATAAAACTAGTGCATACTCATGTTGGGGTAGTTTGCGAGTACATTCAAATGTACTCATATTGGTTTCGTCCCTGGCTATTGTCCTAGCCAGACTACGAGGAGGAGCACTACGCCGAGCAGGAGTATGGCGACTTCTACGCCAACTAAGGATCTCCACAAGTCAGCTGCCTGTCGGGTTGTCATCGTTAGAATATGATGTCTACTACGCCGTAGCTTCCGCTGATATTTTGGTTTGGCCCATGAAGGCACCTATGTAAGACTTGGTCTAAATGACCATTTATGTAAGACTTTTATTCGGTATTGTAATGGATGTAAACTTTGGTATCCAATTCGGATTATGTGCAACGACAGACTGATCACGGGATCGTTGTGTTAAGCATAATCGGGTATTTCGGACAGCTAGTCCGGGGTCCCCACAGACTTGGTATCAGAGCCATCCTGACTTTAGGAAACCTTAGTTAGCATGGTCGTTGTCAAATGTTACAAAAGATGAATTTCTAAAAAGAAAGGAATGAAGTATTTTGAAAACTGCTTATCTCCAATCCTCTTACTTATGCAAAATTTTACTCTCATTAAATATTACATTTTCCTAGTATCCTAAAATTTTGACACCTCTCATTAAGCTTAAAATTTGACTCACTTGTTGCCCTACTATATTAAAATTTTGATACACTTGTCACCTAACTAACTTAAAATTTTGTTAAAAATTGTAGATGGCACTCCATTGGACGAGTTCGTTCAGCTTGAGAAGGACAGCAAGCTGACGTTTGAGAGGGACTTGTTCGAGTTGAGCAAGCTGTTAGGTCGCCCCGCTCCAGAGTTTGAGGGAGCTCAGATTGATGTTCACGGTGTCGGAAGGCTGAGCTGGCTCATCAGGTCGTCAGTTCGCAGGAACATCAAGTCTCCCAGTTCCAGGACGCTCATCTTCACCACCAAGGAGGCCACCTGGGTTGACGGTCTCTGTACTGCTACACAGAGGATGCTAGCCCGACTTTGTGAGGAGCACAAGGCGGAGTTAGTAGTCCCGTTTCCGGTTCTACGGGAGGCGCAACTGCGGGACACCCTACTCCTTCCCTTACCACCCGATGTTTGGGAGCTACATCATGGACATGGAGATCTTACTTCAGTGCACTCAGGATGATCTGTTGCGCACTAGGATTCAGCTCCACTTTGACCGCGAGTCGCTCGTTGAGCTTCGCGAGAACGAGTGAAGCTGATGGAGGAGAAGGTCGCTCTTCTCAGGAAGAGGGCCCAGCTGAGGAGACTATCGTGAAGCTCCGCACGAATGGTGGCAAGCAGGACGGGCTGATTGAGGATCTAGAGCACCATACTGACGAGATGGAGGAGGAGGGCGAGGATCTCCGCAAGGAGAACAACGCTTTCCTCAGTGACGATGATGACTTCGTGGAGGAGATGGACTGTGAGGAGGATGATGAGGAGGAGTTAGTTGACGAGGAGGAGGAGCCACTCGAGGCAGTTCTCGAGGACGAGGAGGAGGATCCCGAGGAGCCACCTACCAGTCAGATGCTGACGTGTTAGAGCTGGAGGTTCCACCTCAGTAGGCGAGTGACTTGATCACTACCGCAGGATTAGGTTGACCCCCTATCGCTATCGAGTCGAGTAGTAGTGGTTCTTTTGGAAACCAGATGTTATGTATCTTAGATGTAAGGTGATGTTGTAAGCTTGATGTTGATGTGAACTCCTTGATGTGTTGTTGTAATATATAAGTATGTTTGTCTTGTTTAAATCTGTGTGAAATATTTTCATATAAACCTTAATTAATCAACCACTTGCGAGATCGTCTTTTCCCTTAGTCGAACTTTTCTTGCCTTGCCTCTTATACCCGGTGTGCTTCAGGATGCCGCCGTCGCAGCAATGCGGAAGGATCAGGATCAGCACCACCACCACCGGACCCAACCCCCCCAACTTCTCGCGCTTATCATGGAGGAACGTGAAATGCCCGGCAAGAGCGCCAGCTCATCTCGTTGCCCTACAACAACTCGCAGCCGCTATAACAACAACAACAATAACAACAACAACAACAACAACAAAATGGTGGTAATGGCAATGACGATGGAAACCAGCGATCTACCTTAGGCGATTTCAGAAACCAACCCACCCACCTACTCCAAGGGACTTCACCCACGAGGCCGATGATTGGCTTCGCACCATCGACAACAATCTGGAAGTTGCTGCTGTGGGAGAGAATGAGAAAGTGTTGTATGCAACCCACTATCTCGCTGGACCTGCAAGAGCTTGGTGGGAAACTACCAAGCTCTCCAGCAGCTGGTCATGTATCAACTGGGCTGAGTTCCAGGAGAAGTTCCGCAAGAAGCATATTCCCAGCGGACTTATTGAGAGGAAGAAGGATGAGTTCCGCAGCTGAGGCAGGGAAGTAAAGATGTGGTCGGTTATCTGGATGAGTTTACCGACTTATCTCGGTATGCTCCTGATGACACCGACAAAGAAGAGAAGAAGATGGAGCGTTTCATGAGTGGACTTCATGATGAACTGCAGTGTGCTTGGTTATCCATGACTTCCGTGATCTGGAGTCACTTGTGGACAAAGCCATCCAGCTGGAGACCAAGCGCAAGTCTATGTATGAAGGTCGCAAGAGGAGGATGAATGCTCAGGAAGGTTCGAGCAGCCAGAAACCTCGTATCTTTCAGCAGAACACCAGGCCTGCCTATCGTCCACCCCAAGCTCCACGCCCAATTACCCTAACCGCCCAAACAACTTCAACCCCCCAATGACAATAACCGTCCCGGAGGAAACTTCAACAACTTCACCCGCAATCCCAATGATCTGCTTTGAATGCGGCAACAAGGGTCACTACTCCAAAGAATGTCCCAATCCCAAGAGGAATGTCCAGCGCCCCAATGCGCCGGCACAGAACAATGGTCAAGGCCGCAATGGAAATGGAAATGGCAAGAATGCCGCACCCGCGGAAATGCTGCTGTTGCCAAGGGTCGTCTGCACCACATCAATGCTGAAGAAGCTCAGGATGCTCCGGATGTTGTGCTGGGTACGTTCCTTGTCAACTCAGTACCTGCAACTGTTCTGTTTGATTCTGGTGCTACCCATTCATTTGTTACCCAAGAATTTGTTGCTAAGGGAGGTTTAGTTCGAGAGCCTCTTACCCAAACCCATGGTCATCCAAATCCCAGAATCCACCGTAGAGACCAAGATGTTTTGCTCCGATGTACCCCTTGAGATCAAAGGAGAAAAGTTTCCAGTTAACTTAATTGTTCTGGGAACCCAAGGCATCGATGTTATACTCGGTATGAATTGGTTAGCCAAGTACCATGGTCGAATTGACTGTGCCAGAAGAGCTGTATCCATCACCACCGACAAAGAAGTAGAAGTGGAGTATGTGTCTGAAACTAGTCAATCTCACCCAGGCTGCCATGAGAGCATAGCTCGACCTGCCCTAGATGAGATCCGTGTTGTTCACCTGTTCAAGGATGTTTTCCCAGAAGAATTGCCTGGTATGCCGCCAGACCGGGAAATTGAGTTCATAATTGAGCTTATCCCAGGAACCGCCCCTATATCCCAAAGACCTTATCGGATGAATCCGGAAGAGCTGGTTGAGTTGAAGAAGCAATTGGCAGATATGCTCAGCAAAGGACTTGTTCGCCCAAGCGCTTCACCTTGGGGATCACCCATTATTTTGTGGACAAGAGAGACGGTACCACACGCCTGTGTGTGGATTATCGCAAGCTGAATGACGTGACCATTAAAAATAAGTACCCTCTTCCCAAGATCGAGGATCTGTTCGATCAAATGAACGGAGCCCGAGTCTTTTCCAAGATCGATCTTCGGACAGGATACCATCAGTTGAAGATCGAGAGACAGATATTCCCAAGACCGCCTTCACCACTCGTTACGGTTTGTTTGAATACACCGTGATGTCTTTTGGTCTGACCAATGCCCCAGCCTATTTCATGAATCTCATGAACAAGATTTTCATGGAGTACCTCGACAAGTTCGTGGTAGTTTTCCTTGATGACATCCTTATTTATTCCAAGACCGAAGAAGAGCATGCTGAACACCTGCGTCTAGTTTTGGAGACTCTCCGAGAGCACCAGCTGTATGCCAAGCTTAGCAAGTGTGAGTTTTGGCTCAGTAAAGTGGCATTTCTCGGACATGTTGTGTCTGCCGGAGGAATTTCTGTGACCCAGAGAAGATCCAAGCCATTGTTGACTGGTTATCCCCAACCAGTGTGTTTGAAATCCGAAGCTTTCTCGGACTTGCCGGTTATTACCGCAAGTTCGTTGAAGGATTTTCCAGTATAGCCAAACCTATGACCCAACTGTTGAAGAAGGACAAGAAATTTGAATGGACTCAGAAGTGTGAGGATAGTTTCCAAGAACTGAAGAAGAGACTAACCTCAGCCCCAATCCTGATCATGCCAGACGTCACCCAGAGTTTCGACGTGTATTGCGATGCATCACGCCTCGGACTTGGTTGCGTTCTGATGCAAGAAGGCAAAGTTGTGTCGTACCTGTCCCGGCAGTTGCGACCGCATGAAGAGAATTACCCAACCCATGACTGGAGTTAGCTGCTGTTGTTCTTGCTCAAAACGTGGCGTCCCTATCTTGCGGGACATCGCTGCGAGGTCTATACAGATCACAAAAGCTTGAAGTATATTTTCACCCAGAAAGATCTGAACCTGCGACAGAGGAGATGGATGGAATTAATCAAGGATTATGATATTGGAATCCATTATCACCCTGGAAAGGCTAATGTAGTTGCCGATGCCCTTAGTCGCAAACCTTGCACCCTGAATGCCCTGATCCAAGCCGAACAGCCAGCCTTGTTCAAAGAGTTCCAAGATTTTGGACTAGAGCTTGTTAGCCATGGTTATCTCGCCAATTAGAGTTAACCCCAACCCTGATGGATCAAATCAAAGAAGCCCAAAAAGGTCATGAAAGCATAGAGGGAATTAGGAAGAAGATTTCCCTCGGCAAAGCACCCGGTTTTACCGAAGATGCTGAGGAGTGCTGAAATTCAATGACCGTATCTGTGTGCCCAATGTCACGGAACTTAAGGAGTTAATCCTGAAGGAGGCCCATGAGACCCCTTATTCAATCCACCCCGGCGGAACCAAAATGTACCAAGACCTTCGAGAAAGATTTTGGTGGCATGGAATGAAGCGAGAGATTGGTTCTTCGTAGCCAAGTGTGACATCTGCCAGCGAGTTAAGGCTGAACATCAGCGACCCGCTGGATTGCTTCAACCTTTGAAAATTCCCGAGTGGAAGTGGGATGAGATTGGAATGGATTTTATTACCGGACTTCCAAGATCCAACCGAGGCCATGATTCAATCTGGGTCATCGTTGATCGACTGACCAAGGTTGCCCACTTTGTTCCTGTCAAGACCACTCATACCGAGCTCAGTTAGCAGACCTGTATATTTCCAGAATAGTGAGCCTGCATGGTGTGCCTAAGAAGATTGTATCTGATAGAGGCACGCAATTCACCTCAAGATTCTGGAAATCCCTTCATGAAGCCCTCGGAACCAAGTTAGCCTTTAGCACATTATCATCCCCAGACCGATGGCCAAACTGAGCGAGTGAACCAGATATTGGAGGACATGCTTCGCGCATGTGTTCTATCCTATGGTTCCAAGTGGGAAGATTGTCTTCCGTTTGCAGAGTTCTCGTACAACAACAGTTATCAGTCTAGTCTGCAAATGGCCCCTTTTGAAGCCCTTTACGGCAAGAAGTGTCGTACACCCTGAATTGGTCCGATACCGGAGAAAGCAAATTGTTCGGACCAGATACCCTCCGTGAAGCTGAAGAGCAAGTTCAGCTTATTCGTGAACGCCTCAAAACTGCCCAATCCCGCCAGAAGAGTTACGCTGACACCAAGCGCCGTGACCTCACCTTCAAGTCGGAGATTATGTTTATCTCCGAGTGACACCCCTCAAGGAATGCAGCGTTTCCATGTCAAAGGAAATTAGCGCAAGGTATATTGGACCCTTCAAGTCATTGCTCGTCGAGGAGAAGTATCCTATCAGCTGGAATTGCCCCAGGAGTTAGGAGATTATCATGATGTCTTCCACATTTCCTTGCTCCGGAAGTGTCTTGAAGTTCCTGACCAGCCTGATGTTTTCAAAAACATCGACCACCTCTCCATCGACCTGAACCAAGACCTGACCTATCGTGAGAGACCCTCAAATTCTCGAAGAAGATGTTCGTGTTACCCGAAGCGTGCGATCAAGTTTTACAAAGTCCAGTGGACTAACCACTCTGAAGAAGAAGCAACTTGGGAACGCGAAGATTATCTTCGAGCGAATTCCCAGACCTCTTTAGTACCTAAGCCTAGCAAATCTCGGGACGAGATTTATTTAAGGGGGAAGGATTGTAACATCCCAAAAATATTAATCAGTATTATTATTCCAAAAATGAGAGCCAACAAAAACTTTTGTTGATTTTATGTGTTGTTTATAAATTGTTGCTTGTGGTAATTAATTCTTGTTGCTTGTGTTGTTGTTTGCTTGAATTAATAGAAAGAAATGCAAAAGCAAAAGTGAAACAAGAAAAATAAAAGTGACAAAAGAAACTCAATAATGTTCCAAACAAAATTCAGAGGAATGGTATATGAAACCTCTCATTTATTCTTATCACTTATCTCTTCCAAATAATATTTACACCTATTTTAAAATTCAAAAGTAAAAACAATTGAAATAAAACAAAATGCAATAATTAAAACCCTATGAAAGAAAATGATTCAAAACATTTTATTTTGAAATGCCAAATTTTGTGGAGCTACTACATGCTATGTGGAAGCCTCACAAATATTTGTGAATTTTTCTAAAATGTTTAAGTACCCCAAATAAATTCCAGAAATGCTGGAAAAAAGAAGAAAAAGAAGCAGAGAAGGACCTAGTTGTAAATGAAAAAAGAATCCAGGGGGCGTTCTGCAAGAACGTCGTCGTCCACCTCTCTCCCTCGCCCGACGCGTCGCCGTGTCGCCGTGACCGTTCCCCGCCGTTTCTGCGCTCCCCAGGCCCCCCTGGCCGCGCTCTCCCTCGCTCCCGTGCCTCTGCAGCCGCGGCGCCGCAGAGGAGAGCACTTACGACTCCCTCGCCTCGAATCCACCCCAGCGCCGCCGTGGCAGCCGCGGCGATGCCGGCCCAAATTCGCACAGCTCTCTGCACCTCGACACGCACCGCTCGAGCCAGAGCTTCTAGAACGTGTCCGGACCCCGGTGGACGCCTAGTCTCCACGTCCCTCGCACCACCGCGATGGATTCGAGGAGAAATATCTCCGCCGTGCGCCATGGACGTCGATCGTGCACTCCGTCCACGATACGCCGGCCCTGCGCTATAAAACCACCCCACACCCCTCTGGGAACACCACACCACCCCACTCCCTCACTTCTCCCTCTCGATTCGCCGTGCACCGCCAGGAGGGCGTGCTCTGCCGCAGCCTCTGCCGCCGTTGAGGTCGAGCACGGCCGCGACGCCACACTCTCCCTTTCCCTTCTTTCTGGCCTGCACGCTCTTCTGCAACCACACCGCACTCAGCGCCTCGCTTTTCCCTCTGTTTAGGGCAAAGGAGAGGAGCCAGGACCTCGCCGGAGCTCGTGCCGTGGCCGTGGAAGTTGGAGACCTCGCCGTCGCCGCTACACGCCGTCCCAGCAAGCACAGCTCGCACCAGCACCTTCCTCGAGCCTCCGCCGTCGATCTGCATCATCGCCACGACCTCCCGAGCCCTCTAGGTGAGAGATTCATCCACCTCGCGTCGCCGGCGCGGCAGCGCCGCTGAAAAATGGTCGCCGTCGTTGCGTTGATCAAGGGCCGTTGGATCTTGATCCGACGGTGCCTTACCGCTTCGTTTAGAAGAGAAAGAAAGAGAGAGACTGACGGGCAGCCCCGCTCGTCAGGTTTTAAACAATTTCCGGTGCGCTGTGCCGCTGCCATGTAGGCCCCACTAGTCAGAGATTTAAACATTATCCATAACTGGATTTCTCTGTTTAAATGGAAATATGAAATCAGTACTGGATCCAACTTTGAAATTCAATATCTCGAGATTTAGGAATCCAAATAAATCAAACTCAATTGTTCTGGAAAGCTTATGAAAATTTTAACCAACCCAATTGGATTCATTCCATTTAATTAAATAAATAAAAAGTATTATTAAAAATACTCAAAAGTTTAAATTCTAAACTTGTTTGTTTCTGATACTATGTTAGTCCAAATAATTCCAAACCAATTTTCTAGCTTAGTACTGCCATGTATTAGCTTCCCTAATTTTGGTAGAATTATGTGTAGTAGTATTTGTTTAGTATTAAGTTAAAGTTAAACACCCTTCTGCACTCAAACATTTAAATATGTTTATGGTTAACCCAAATGAATTAGGACCAATTTTGTTAGTCACATTTAGCCAGGTTTAGTTACCCCTAAAAGGATTTAATTTTAGGGTCAACAGAACTTAATTGGTAGCTAAAACTTGATTATTAAGTTACTGGATTCAAACAAATGTGTAGGGAGTTTAGTAACTCCAATTGATCCAAATAAAATTGGTTGTCTTCTACACATCAGTAGCTTTCCATAGAATTTTAGTTTGTATTTTTGTGACCAACAGAACTCAAGTTGTGGAATTAAACATGTTCAACAAGTTTCTGCCATAATTTAGAAGTAATTAAATAATGTTTAGTTCAATTATTTGAAAACCAAATTGTATGGTTTGATGTGTGCAGTAGCTATTTGTGATGTTCATGATTGTTATGTTGAGATGATTGCTTGTATAGATTAGTGATTGTTTGCATTGTTTGTTTAATTAATTAGACGAGAACGTTGTCGGATATATCGAGGAAGGAGAGTTTGTTGAAACTGAAGAACAAGATCAAGGTCACTTTGCCGAGCAAGGCAAGCTATTCTCTGAGCTTGCACTACAAACTTATGCATCTCTTTCATAACATGTTTTACTCTCAAAGCAAGATTTATAAAACCCATTTCAAAAGTATATGGAAATTATTTTGCCACCTATGTAGAAATATAAGATAGTTATATCAAATTATAGGATGGGAAAAACAAATGTGGTTTATTCAAAACTCCTTTGCAATTTTGTGAGTTTATGAAATGCCGAGATGTCGGTGTTGGAATGGAGAAGTGGAAAAATGGTGATGTTTATGAAAATGCACAGTGTCCTAGTACTATGACGACCAATCTTACCTGTGCGACCACATTTACCATATATGGGAAAAGGCTTAGTCATGTAGTTTGCTCTTATTAGTATGGGATACCTCATCGACGGAGATGACTCCGTTATGCATGAGTGGATGGTCCGAGGACCTACCCCCTGACCCGGGTCCTCACACAAGTTGGTGGGGAGGATAGAAGGTTCCACCATAAACCGCCGGACAAAACTATGAGTCCTCACACTTAGGGTTTCTGACGGGAAACTGGACTGGGTGTTGATGGAAAGTGTCATATGGAAGGATCCTATACTAGCATGAGCAAATAAGAGGCTATGGCCAGCGGTTACTTCGCATACACCTGGTATGGCGAGACGTGGCAGACACGAATGTTGCCGGATGGATGTGGGCTAAAAGCGTGCTACCTCTGCAGAGTGTTAAAACTATTCGAATAGCCGAGTCCTCGGATATGGACAATTGGGAGACTGTCCTAAGACCATGTGCAAGTTTTTAAAAGACTTTGAGTTTTAAAAGAAAAATGAAGTGGAGAATGTTCCTGCACCTATACAACGATCGGTATGAGGTGGTTGGATGAAAGTGGACCATGACGGGCTATGGTGAAAAAGGAGGAGTTTGAGAGAACAGTTAAAATGGTGACTTCTTTAAGATAGTTATAAAACTCTTCTTACCTTTTTCAGTAAAGATATAGAGATGTTTTAAATAAATAAAGTTGTCAATAAAATAAAACTAGTGCATACTCATGTTGGGGTAGTTTGCGAGTAATTCAAATGTACTCATATTGGTTTCGTCCTTGGCTATTGTCCT